>OX104116.1:63859203-64054721 GCA_944474755.1 Limnoperna fortunei
ACTGATTCATTGTACAAGAATTTTCACTGGATTTGTTATGTATTTCTACCCTGATATTTGCATCACTTTAATTTCCAAGTTATGGATTACCTGAAAGACAACATTAAAATCATTACCAATTTATCCTTACAGATTATTTATTTGAGATAATACCGCAATAAGTCATGATTGAAATTAACAGTTTTGTTGATTCTGTCATTAGATGGATAAACATTTTTATTTGATTTAGCTGATTAAAATCTTAATAATTCTTTTAAATGGAGCACCATGTATAATTAAAAACTGCAGTTATGAACGATTTTATAATTTAAGGGACAAATTCGGCACCCGGACAAAACCAACAAATAAAATTTGGACAAAGAACAACAAAATAGATTAACGAAGACAGTCGACAGCAGTTTGAACAAATACCAAAATAAAGCCAAGTACAATCGACAGTCACAGACATAAACTAAGGACAGTTTACGTCAGATGAATAGAAATAGCTAGAGGTTTAATTAAATAATATGAATAACATAAAAAAAATCAAACTATAGAGAATACGAATGCTAAACAAACAAACAAACCAAATATAACAGAGATACGAACAAAAAGACAAATAGAAAAATACTGAGGGACTATCTTTGTCCACAACAAAGAAACCATTACTGAGGACTAAGAACAACAGCCAATGTACACAAAAAATACTAAAAACAGAATACACAAACGATATATAATACATCAAACATAAATTAAAACCGAATCATGTTTAAGGGGAAATGTTACCAAGGTTGAGATCCGGATATATATTGTACCTTTGATTTGCCATCAAATCTAATTACTAGTATATGGTATTATCAGTCTGGGTTAGGCAAGTTACTACATAAATGGTACCAGTAATGTATTAGTTTTTTCAGTAAGGTTCAAGCAGAACTGAAAGTCGTCAATCTTGCAATACACAATATTCACGTTTAACAAACACATTACAAACAAACCAAGTATCTATCTGCATAATGGCAAAATATTGACTTCAGAGCTAAAAACACGTTTCAGAATAGCTTTTATTTAACTACGACAATAGACGGCTTTGTTCACGACAAAACTGTTATCAGTTGGCTTTTAGTCGACATTGTTAATCTCTTTATTGATTCTAACTTGAGACTTTGTCAATACTCTATACTGTTGGCAAATATTTTTCCAAATAGAAAATTGATAATTCATAAAGGTAAATGACGGATAAGTTACAGTGTTGTATAGGAAGAATAGTTTTATCCTATCTCAAAGTTGTCCGGTGGTATGTATTGGATGTGTATTGCGGAGTAATTTCATTCGTGATTGTAATAACTCACTGAAAATTTAAGGTTTAAATGTTGGTGGCAATGTTTTTTTCAAGGTAAAATGTGTGTAGGACACAAATGATGCCTCCGCATGACGGGTGTGTTGCAAAAGGCAGGAATTTTAAGAAAATGGAACGAATATCTCTAGCATGTAAACTGACTAATCCAACTATCTGTAGTTTTAAGAATATTTCGCAAAAATATAATCCTAGCCCTGCATACTTCCATTATGTTTTTAAATACCCCCACCATATATAAACACTATAGCTTCAAGGATGAAAGAGAAGATAGCAGGAACCGTATCTCGTTATCTGGTCTGCAAACATACTAAGTAGTTTTAATAATATTTTACGAAAAATAAAAATCCTTGGCCAGCACACATGTTGACATATCCTTTATATGTGTTCAAATATAAACGCTGTAGCTTCAAATCTGTACGAGAAGATAGCCGAACAAAACATGTACAACCTACAAATTAAGCCAACTCTCTCAAATTTTATGAAAATTTAATGAAAATTAAAATCCTTTAGCCCTGCACACTTTCATTATGTTTACAACATTCTGCAAAATATAAATTGTGTACCCTTAACACTTAGAAGTTAGCTGGACAAGACAATCCGGACGGACGAACAAGACGGGACGAGCCGACATCGATGGAAGGATAAACGGAACCACCGACGGACAAGGCTAAATTAATATGCTCAAACATGGGGATGAAAAGCAGTTAATAAAATAAAATAACACAGTGTTATAGAAAAAACGACATTGTCTAAGTTATGCATCCATTGATTGTCACAAATTATGTCTTGTCGGAAAATTAAGCCATGGATCCCCAGCTACATACATTGTTTAGGAATCGTAGTTTTTAAATTTATAATAAATTGAGTTTTGTTTATTCAATTGGTTAAATGTAGATCGCCTTTAATTATTTGAAGGTTGAACCAATCCTACAGTCTACAAGAAATGCTCGAATAAAAAAATGGCAATTTTCACGTCTAATAATAACATGATCAGGAAAACCGACATTGCGACTTCTGTGAAGTGAAACTTAGTATCAATAAGATGTAATTTACGAGTCGTTATACAAGTTTAACTCCATAACAACACTCTATTATGTTGCTTTACTTAGTATTAGAAGACAGTTAATTGACATTTATTGGACTCTTCTAAGAAAATTCATAGACAAGCGATAATCCATATAGTAACTTTACTTTAAGTTTCAGAAAAACTCTGTGTGCAAGTTAACTGCTCATTCGATGTAATGTTTTAAATGATGAACGACATTAAAATGGCTGAAATGATGTCATCAGCTAAGCATACACTTCTTGGACCGAAAAAAAAGTACTAGGAGTCAAAATAGTGTGTCCTATAGATGGGACCCGTTCCTATTAGTATTACAGAAGTATCAATTTAGATTTGAAATTTTCTATATATTTTACAATATTTAATGTCATGTAATACATGTATATAAACAAACATACATACAAAAGTTGTGACATAATAAACCGAGGTCATTCTGTAGTATGTACATTGAAATGGTATATGTACATACACTTTGAAAGTTTAAACACAGTTTGACCTCTTTAAATATAATGTAACCATACTGCCATTGTTGTTTACAATATCGCCCAGGGTTTATGGTCCATGTTAAATATTTTCTACTTATTTAATCTTTTTCTCTTAACAACTAGTTCTAAGTTTGACTATGTTAAAATCGATTTTTATAAAACATTACATTTTACCGGCTATAAAATAGAGGTTGGTTTTTTTTCAAAAACAATTTTACTTTCTCCAGTGTAACGATAAATGAACGTGTTTTTTCACACCCCAAGTTTCTTATTGGGTGTGTTTTCGTTTATTCAATAAATACACACATACCTGCTATATGTCCTGTCATACGTTCCTAAAAGTCCATCAAACAGATTATTTTCTTCGACATTGTATAACGTTAAACACAATTTTACTTAAATTCAAATAAATCGACTTGTATTCTCGTCTCCAAGCATTAGATTAAAAGATCAGAATCTTGAATTATTTAAAAAAAAATGACCTCGATTATATTAAAAACCCCTCTAGTCTCTATGCTGGTTAACACCAATTTAAAAATCCAAACAAAGGCGATTAATGCAATCACAATATCTATGTACAGACTGTACTTATAAGCTTAATATAGATTTAAGCATTTAAAAGAACAGTTCGTTTATCTTTTGTAAGTCTTTAAACTTTTATTTATTCCAAGTCAGAAGAACAACAAACGAACTTGGATGTTCTAACCGTTCATTTTACTTACTGACTCGAGACTTTAAGTTTAGACGACATGTTTTCATCAATGCACAATTGATATTACAGTGTTAAACGATTTTGAATCGTTTGCGATTTACGTTGTATTTTAGTGTTAAGAAATATATAACTTGTTACAAATACATAAAATAATGTGAAATTACCTGCAGTGTTTGATTTGACACCATAAGTACTTTTTTATATTATTTGTTTTTTATTTTAAGATGAATTTCGTTGTCTGCAGTATCGTGTGTTCTATGTGTGTTCTTTACATATCTTATTTTAAATAGAGTTACAAAAATATACAAGTTATAAAAAAAACTTGTTCCACGTGTTTCGGTTATATATTTAGGACATGAACCAGTAAATTAACAATTTTAAATGCCACTGTAAAAGATTAAGGATTTAGGGTTTGACTTTAGCCTGTTGTAGTGGCAACATCGAGCATACTCTTGCAGATGCTTTTTGTTGGTTTGTTTAAATGGTGTTTTAACGCCTCTTTCAGCAATTTTTCAGCTATATCATGCCATCCAGTTTTTATTGGGGGAGGAAGCCGGAGTACCCGGAGAGAACCCCCGACCTGCGGTAGGAAAACTGGCATTCCTTGTCAATTAAGATTGGAGTCGAGTACATCCTGCCTGCAGTGACTATCGAACCCGCAATCTCAGTGTTGACAGACCACGTTATCAATAGTAGACTAACTACCTTGACCACTCGGCCACCGAGGCCCCCCTACTCTTACGGACGTTCAAAGTTTACCCTACACGCAACCTATAGGGATTCGCGGGACATTTCTGTGAGTCTAACACGGTCACGTTGTATGATATTATAATGAATAATGAAAAATGCGAACTGCTTTGCTCTTTGAATGCATATACATACATAAACACAACGTATATACATTTTGCTCACCGTTTTTCGGAGTATAATCGAGAATTGTAAAAACGCTGTAAAAGCAAAACAAAGTAGACAAATTATACAAGGCTAGGTAACTGATGTAAATAACTGAATGTTATTAAAAATGATGATGGAACCAACGTTTTAACTGTCAAGATTAAATCATTTTGTTACGCTCTTTAAAAGACAGTTAATATATTCATGTTTGTGCCGGATTTTAATACCTTCGAATTAAATCTTATGATAAATAATAAAAACAAGCTTACTGTTATATTTTCATGGCTTTTGTGACAACATCGATATACTACTTCCGTTTAAGCAGTGAAAGGCTCGTAATATTCAACAGTAGACGTCCAAACATACAAACATTTGAAATTTGATCCAATGTGTTTGCTATTAAAATACCCGTCTTTTATGTTCATATCTACCTGTGTTGTTCATATAGGTGGGAATACACGATTTAAATTTCTTCACCTATTTTTCAAACACCATTTTTGTTTACCGATATGTCTCGCTAGGTCTTAACACACGTCGTCTTATCTGTATTGTTGGTGTCGGTACGCACCACTCGTTTCTCAACAAAATAACCACTGGTTTCTTTTCTTATAATTCTAAGGGACTAATTGCAATGTATACATGTATTCCATACTTATGTAAAGGTAATACACTTATCTCTACAAAAATCATGCCCAACGGTGTTAGCCAAGGATTAATGTATTAAACTCTGATTAATAAAGTTTTATTTATAGAAGTGATTTTAAGTTTAAATTCTTTCAAATTTAAATGCTTTGGTCGTAAATTAATTTAAAAATATAATTCAGTAGAATCAATTTGAATTTGAAAAGTTCTTGACATGCTATCTCTTTTTATTTAACAAATTTTACTTTTATTAGATTTATAAAGTAAACATTAAACGTGATGCTATAAAAACGCAAAGGCAAACTTGATTTACGATTGCAAATTACGCGGAATTACTTATTTTACAATGACAACCTAAAGAAATGATATATCTTGCTCACAATATTAAATTTCTTCCCATTTTGCATTGTTTAGAACTAATAAAAAATGCTTGTTAATATCAATGCACATATAAATACAAACGTGTTTTTGTTTTAAACTTGTTAACCTCTTTATAAATAAAAACGCATTAAAACATTATTCATTTGACTAGAAAATTTCTTAGCAAAATAACAGATCCTGAATCCCGAAAGCGCTCACTAGACAGACAGTGAGTAAGTCAAGCTAATTAACTTCTTTGTATCATACATATTAAGTTTGGTTTAACCATGGTTTAAAATGTAATTTTATAGTCAGGAAAACTGGCCATGTAAAGCAACTGACACTTAGGTCAGAAACTGTTCGAGGAATATGCATGGCAGAAAGCTGGTCTCTTCAATTATATGAATATAAGCAAGAAATATAGCTTGTCTAAACTGGACTACGTAAGGCTGATCTGAGTCTAGATAAAGAAAACTTCATAATTGTGATTTCCCTCAAATACATGATTTCAAAGTTACATTTTCCAGAAATAAGTTTTGCCAAAATTAGGAGTTAAGAATAAGTTGAGGAAATTAATTTTTTTTTTATAAAACTAGGACAAGGTTGGGAATACTTCTTTGGTCAAGAATCGTTCCAGAGAAGCTTTCCAAAACATTTATGACCGCTTTAGTCGGAGATGATATCCCGCAATGAACATAGTAAAGAGTATCGAATAACAAGAAATTGTTATTTAAAGTATGCGATTAAACAATCGTTTGAGAAGTGAACGGCTATTGATGTAAATATGCATATGTGTTAGTGTTTAAGTCTGTTAATTCTTCGTTGAATGTGTCAAGTGTATAGTTTTCTTTCTGTTTTGTTCAGGTATACTCTTTAAAAGTAAATACATCGTGGATTTTGTAAGATTTTTGTAACCTGAATAGACTTTCAACGGGTAGTCCGGCTTTCCTCACCCAAACGCAAGTAAAAACTGGACGCTATTCCATAGCTGAAAGGGGTAGGATGTGTAAATACCATTCAATCATTCAAGTTATACATTAATGAATATTTGACCCTAATAAATTATGTTAACAAGCAGTAGAAACTAAACGCATTTAAATATTTAAAATTTATAATATCTACAAGGTAACAACTATGCATTGCATTGTAGATCGCAAAACATATATCAGATTGAGGCTTAGAAACGGGGGAAAGCAGAGACTTTGTTCTTGAGTGTTTACTGTGTTCGTTTTTAATATGGTTTAAATGTGTGTTACTGAGGACAAGACCATGCAAATTATTACCGTACTGATTGTCGGCTAGTTATTGGTCGAAATAACATAGTTTTCAGTACACTGTGACTGGTTAATTGATGAGATAATATATAAAAGTATGAAAAAACAAAATATAAGGAATCTGTCTCGATATTCGCGTTCCTTAGTATATTTTGCCTGTGCCTATTTACTGGTAAACGTTACTATACTGTGTGAGTTTTTTTGTTGCTCTTTTCTCTTCCTTTTATGTTGAAAGCTTAAAAAACATAATTTACAGGTCGGTCTGTCGGGTCCTATACGCGAGGTTTAAAACAAATTAAAATAATTATAGCATTAACTAATGAGTTTGGTTGATGGAGATATTCAATATAATATAAAGCTATTCATGATACCAATTGAGTAATCGTCAGAAATTAATTCATTAAGTTTTAGGTTGAATAAACATTTGTTGGTAGTAATTATTAACAAAAACATTTTTAGCATTTCGAAAAAATATTAATCAGGTTAGTTTTTTACGGACATTTTTAGTCTCTTTAGCGCCAGGTATAAATATTCTCGATATTATGGTTGCTCTCTTAAAAAATGTCATCAAAGATACCAGGTGGCCTCCGTGGCCGAGTGGTAAACGTATTATACTATTGATCACATGGTCTGTCAACACGGGGGTTGCGGGTTCGAGACTCACTGAGGGCATGGTGTGCTCGTCCCCCAATGCAAACAGGCGCCACGATATAGCTGAAAGATTGCTGAAAGCGGCGTTAAACACCACAACAAACAAAGTCATTAAAATTATTGAATTTACAATGCATGATGCGCGTTTTGTCTAACCAAGACTCACCAGTGACACTTAAACCCCAAAAATATTTAAAATCTATGTAATTAAAAGCTTTTATGACCACAATTCCAAAACATTGTTCCAAATCCGGCTAAGGCAATAAACACATCGCGCATAGCTTTGAGCTCGGGAACTAACAATTAACCAATCGACCCAGTGCTTGCAAGTAAAATATTATCAAAGATACCTGTTATATGCGGTTGTATTGTGTCAAATAAGTTGATATTTTTTTCAAGTCATACATGTGCAGCATGTATGTATGTCTAACTGTCATTTGATGTATCTTGACATTGGTAAATAGAACAACTCTTAACAAACACTATTTCAAGAAAAATGCCAAGTTGCCAGCACTAAAGATTAACTAAACATAAGTTGTGTAAAAAGTAGAACAAAGTTGTATGATTTCGCCAAAATATATCTTGCTCGCTAAAATTTACCCATAATTTGCGACAAATTAAAGGAACTGTAGAAACTGTATTATCAAGTATGCGAAAATACTAAAACTCTTAGTTACACGTGCAGATTTTTTCCGTCTTTAAATGTAATAATTATAGGATAATTAATTGGGCGGAGTGAATATCCAAAATATGATCACGAGTACCGCACGAGTTTAATCAAGGAGATGTTTATAGGTCTGACTGGAAACGCTCTGAATCAACGCATAACTGTCTACAGTACCAAAATATAGAAATATATTCTGTTGAAGTAATTTATCTAGTGAATTGCTACAGTATGATTGATTAATCAAGACGGGGATATCAGACCGTATTCCATGTGAAAGTGAATATTGAAATCAGTTATTTAATAAAGTTATCTAATTTATTTGTTTTACATAATATAAAAATATAATGTCATCAAAGATACCAATGTTAATAGAATTTACTACGCCAGACGCGCGTTTCGTCTAATCAAGACTCATCAGTGGCGCTCGAACCCAAACAATATTTAAAATTCAAATGAATTAGATGTTGACGAGCTTTTGTCACGAAAATTCCAAAACGTTATACCAAAATTCAGTTAAGGCTAACTACACCTTGAAAACAGAAAAAACATTAGAATTAAAATAATTTTCAAAAATGACTATATCAATGAAAGAATCAATGATATTCCTGTCAGCACCGAAGTGTGACTACTGGGCTGGTGATACCCTCGAAAATGATGAAAATGAGTATAAGAAGACTTCAACAGAATATAATTGTTATTCGGGCTTCACAGAGGATACACGTTAATATTCCGTGTGAAGATCGCGAATAACATATATTAAAAGTCAGCGTACTTTGGTGGTTGTTTTTTGCCTGACAAATAAAAAGTGCTTACTGTGTTTGGTCGAGTGTATGGTCCTTTTTCACAGTTAATCGGCGTTTTGAACTGCATCGTTTTTTTCATTTTGATACCGAGGGCGATTTTCTATAGTAAATTTTGACCTAAATTCAAACGGAAGTGTACATTAGGAACAGTCGATTGTTGTCAATTAGAAATCTTCTTCTTCTCTTCTTCTTATGTTAGATTTCATGCCGCCAGAAGGCGTATTGTCAAACTGTGTGATGATGTGCACAAACTCTCCATTAAAAAGTGCAAATTAAAAAACAAATATATTCCATTAAAAACAGGGCTGGTGGCGGGCTTATCTAAATGGGGTCTTTTGCAGTTCCCTTTGAAGGTGGTGAGGGAGCTGTATCCCATGGTGGAGGTTGGAAGACCATTCAAGATCCGGATTCCGTCAGGGAAGAATGATTGTTGGTACACTTGAGTCCTGACGAACGGTACTAGCAACTTCTGGAGGCGATCTCAGATTGTGGTTGGAGCTGTTGGTATTAGCTACAAGATTGTTTACTATCCGGTACATCATAATCGCCTTGTTTTCCGCTCGACGTTGTTGTAGTGTCGGCCACTGAAAATAGTGAAGCATGACAGTTACGCTGCTCATGCGGTTGAAATCTCCCATCACAAATCTGGCTGACCTGCGCTGCACAATTTCCACGTTGTTGATTTAAGCTGCTGTATGTGGATCCCCGATTATGCTTGCATACACTATTTTGTGGCCTTATCAGATTCTTGTAGCATAGTTTGTTAGTTTCAAGACGATATTGTTGTATGTTTTTCTGTAAGAAAGCCCTGGTGTTGTTGGATTTCTTTGCTACTTGGTTGATGTGGTTGTTCCTAAATTTGTGGTGGAAGTGTAATCCCAAATACTTGGCAAATTCGACTTCCTCCAAGAAGTGACCATGGATGAACCTGGCAATTGTTGGGATGAAATTCCATGAGCCAGTCTTTCTCCATTGCTTGGAAGATCCCGAATAACATATAACGCAACTTCTTAGCTCCTGGTCTTCTCGGAGTTGGACCGCATCTTCTTCTTTACTCATGTTACGGTAAAGCCAACAGTAATCTGCAAAGAGTCGAACTGATGAGTTGTTTTGCAGGTAGTCTTGCATTTATTGCTGTACATCAAGAACAAGTTTGGACTAAGCACACTTCCTTTGGGGAACTACGGACTGCACTGGGGCAACACTTTATGTAATGCAATTCAATACAACTAGCTGGATTCTTTGGTCAAGGAATTCGCTGATCCACGTGTGCACACTGCCACGTACTCCATTCCAGTTTATGCATCAGTCTATTGTGGGGCACCTTGTCAAATGCCTTTGAAAAATCCAAAATTATCAGATGTGTCTAGCGCCAGTCGTCAATAGATTTTGCTTAATCTTGGATAGTGATGGCTGTGACTCTCATGCTGAGCTTGCTGCAGCCTTCAATTGTTTGTATCTCTTTTTGTCATTTTTGCTGTTGGTAGCTCCTGCCTTGTTAACAGCATCTTTTCTTCCTTCTCGAAAGTTTTTTTTATATCTTTGGTGATCCAGGGTTGGTTGAATCTACTGTTGGTCATCTTAGATGAAACAGACGTTTATAAAATGTTGCTCAGGTTAGTACTGATGAATTACCACATTTCATCCACTGGTGAGGTTATTGAGTATTTCTCAAGGAAACGTTTCCGAAAATCCTTAGCTTCAGATATAAGTTTGTCTTCGTCTGCTTTTTTCCAAAGATATATCTTTCTTTTAACTGGCTTCCCCCTTTTCACCGTTGCTATAGTCGATTAACCCTGCATCGTGGTATGATAAGCCTTGTATATGTTAACGTCTGTTAATGAGCATAGGGCGGTTTGTGGGGAATAGATTTAAGATTTTATCAAGACGCGATGGGAACGTTTCTGATTGTTCGAATCCACAATTCTTAATGAGGTCAAGAAAACGCTTGTTGACTGCAGATTTTATTTGGTTTTCTCTATGGACAGTTATTATCAGCTAATGGCAGGGGGATTGAAATCGCCTACTATCAAGAAAACTACATTTGTGTTGTTTTGGTTAAGACGTTAAATCGTATCACATAGCTGATTAATGTAATCGATGTCGCTGGAGGGTGGTCTATAGAGTGATCCAATAAATAACGAGAATTTTTTCCTGTTTATAGTTTTGCAAAGACTGCTTTTGTTGATGTCAACGGTGTCACCGATGAGGTTTTTCTTGATTGGTAATAGTACACCTCGATAGTCATCTTCTCTGTCTTTTCTAAAAACTTCATAGTTTGATAGAAAGATCTCGATACTCGAGACAAGTTTCAGTGTTCATGATGATACTGGGATCAGATTGTTTAATTAGGTTTGCTACTTCCTCCTCCTTGCTTTTGATACTTTGAAAGATGATGACAATGACTTTTAAAGATGTTGCATATTTTGAAGTTGGTCTTGAGGGTACAGTCTGTGAAGAGCATGACTTTGTTGGCCAAGAACTAAGTACTGTTCCTTCGCTGGAATTGGTGTTGTCTAGTGTTAGAGCTCAAGATTGTTGATTCAAATACACTGGATGTAAATTGTAGCATGGCACAGTTCGTACAGTGCCATGATATATTATGAAGTGACGTATACGCAAGGGTTGTAATGTGCATACATTCTGCATGAAACAATTTTTAGAATCATCGCACGCTACTCCTCTCTTTTTCCTATCAAAGCTTTGCTACATATTAGACATGGGTATTTTGGACCAGGATTGAACTCTATGTCTGATGCGTTTTGGATGAGTGTTAAGGAGAGGAACATGATAATGTGTTTCCACGTCTGATGTTGGGATATGTTCCACGATTATTTCTTTTATGAAAATAAGTCATGATACTTCTCCGTAGTGTGATGTATTTTTGGTGCAATGGAAATGTCTGTAGCATTGCTACATTCTCCGAGCCTTCAGGTCTTATGAGAAATCCCATGATGTAAATCAACAAAAACATGAAATTCACATAACCGGAAGCCATTGATGTTATTGTTGGCTACAACATGAAAAAGTCAAATTAAATTCAAAAGGTTGTTGGCTCGTTTCTTTATGATAAATATGGTTCTGACATCTTCTTTCAGTATTGTAACAATAATTTTCCTTTGATATTTCGCTAGATTGTAGAGATATAGAGGTTTTCACTCAGCAGTGTAAAGAAGGTGCTGTGCGCGCCATCTTGTGACCTTATTAAAAAATCCTTCGGGATATGTTTTAGGGGTCGTGACACTAAAGAGGACCAATCAAATTTAGAATATATAAGAAATAGTACTTAAAAACAAAATAGTCCTGTTTATCTTAATGTATATTAAAAACTACTGAATGGATTTTAATTAATGAATGTTTTTCTAAAAAGTGAATATATTGGGTTTTTTTAGAGTGAGTTTTACCACGGAAGCCGGTTTTCTCTTGGAAGGTATTAAAGTGGTCATGAGGCTTAGAGAGAACGTAGGCCTGTCATGTACGATTTTTGATATATATATATATATGATGTCGTTCAAGTTAAACTTAAGGTGAAAGAGCTGCACTATTTAAAAAGATAACAAATTAAGTAGAAAATCTTAAAGAATTGGATCAGTGTTTTTCCCAAGCAGTTGAGTCTCGTGGTTTGTCCGAATACAATTGAACGTCACGATAGCAGACGAACTTTTGTCAACAACGCAATGTCCCTTTAGAACCAAAAATGGATGACTTAACATGTAAAATTCCCGTATAAAAAATTCTAGGACGATTTGCGACCTTTTAATAATGGAGGCATTATATAAAATACAGACCCTGTTATAATAACGGAAAAAAATTATGTTACCATATATGTGATATTTATACTAAGATTTTCGAAAAAAAACGGCGAATAAGACCTGCATCCTCTTAAATGAAACAAATTCCTAAAACTATCGTTGACTATATATAATGTTGATTAAATTCGTTTTATATCTGGGTTGTAGAATAATTTTCCTCAGTAATTTCGTAAACAAAAGGTACAGAATAAAGTAATATGTAAAAAATACAAGCAAAGAAAAACGCAGTCCATGGGGGTGTGACTTTTAGTATAATTGACACTTATAGTAAAATTCGGCGAGTTTTGGTGAAAGATTTTTTGCCTGTCAAAAAAACTATTTGCCGCTTATGCTCTTTTTTTAAGATCCAAATATATTTTAAACTCAACAATTATTTCATCTAAATATTCAGCGTTTTGAAATGCATCGTGTTTTTTCATGTATATTTTCCATATAAGGTTACCCTATCCGATAACTATTTCGGTGAAAAAACAAAGTTAATTATACGTTAAATTAAGAGAGATTACCTATGTTAAAGAATCTGTGGTTTATTTCGTGTTATTAAAATATAGTTTTGCATTGCTTTTCTGACTGAAAAATGAGTGTCAAAGTTCGATTTCTTCCTCCAAAATGTGTTTAAATTCTTGTATTGTGTATTTTCATACCAAGGATTGCATTTCATTTCTTTGCGAAATATGTCTACTTCAACAAGCAATTATCGCGTTTATCCTGACAGTTTTTCACGCTGGCCCAGACCTTTAATTTAACATTCCGCTATATTGATTATTGTTTTATCCCTCCTTTGGTGACTATTTACATTAAATGTACCCTAGCGAGCTTGAAATGTAGAACACCACCAATATACTAAGGTCAGCGTCTTACTTAGACCTTCTTCTAGGAATAGACTTAGGGAACTACAAACTAGACTCTACGACAAACGTGATGACTTCAACTTTCCGTTCCATCGACAGCAACATCCAAGCAGCTCCAACGTATGGTGTGTACATTTCACAACTTATACGTTATTCTAGATCCTGCGATCGGCATTCTGATTTTCTATACCGGTCACTGCTGTTGACTGCTAAACTACTCAAACAAGGGTTTGTTATACCTAGGTTGATGTTAACTCTCCAGAAGTTCTATGGTCGTCCCCATGAATTATTTGATTGTTATGGGAAATCAGTGACATTTTCGCTGAGTCATTGGTATTGTTTCCTATTCCTGGATTTAACTTTTCCCTAGACATGACAATGAGTAACTCGTCGGGTGTCTAATTAGAGGCAGGCACTGTATACTCGTCCGGAGCACCTGAGTGCACCCATGGTTTTTATTGGGTTTGGATTACTCTCTTTCTGTGTTTTATGTTTTTGGTTTTTGTGTTGTATTTGTCTATATCCGGATTTGTAACTGTCCTTTGGCTTTTGGCTCTTGTTCGTCGGTTTTCTTTGCTATTTTCTTGTAACTGTCACACCTTGACTTTTGGATAATGTTGTTCGGTCGGTTTTCTTTTCCAATTTTTTATTCTGTGCTCATAACATGGCCGCGCTCACGTCGTAATACATTAGTACATTGATACTTGTAACTAAGGAACAGTATATTTTGTGTTGTACGTAAGGAAAGCAGACGAACGTTTAGAAACATTATTAGTTCTCTTTATAAACAAATTGCCGACTTACTATGGAAAATCTCCCTAACAAAATTTACTATGTAGCATATATTTTTTCTCAAGCTTCTTGTCTTCTTTAACAATTAGTGGGGAAATTACATATAACATCATTACTAAATGTTTTAAACTTAGAACATGTTTGTGTGCATATGCTTCAATGCAAAATAGAGAGAGTCTAGCTAATCTGATATACACGAATTTGCATTCAAAATGGTCTTTATATTTTTAAATTGGCATTCACAAACCCTTATACACCTGATAAATGTTTCCATAGCATAAGCTTTGCAATTTCTGAAAAAAAGTCATTTGAACTTTTTTCCCGTATAATGGGGCTTATTTTAATTTCCCGATTATATAAACGTTTCAATGTAAATTTAAATTTCTGGACAAATGACATTGCTATCATTGTTGTTTTGTATATAATTATATGTATTAAAGTTTATTGTTTTTTCTAACACACTTCACACCTGTTGTGGAATATAGAATATTATCTCTCGTTATTATTTTGTTGAAATTTAAAGCAATATACAATTCTCACTCATCGTGAAACTTATAACTCTCAATTGTGAATATCTCCGAACATGACATCATGATAGAGAGAATATTTTTAGTTTTGGGATATTCTGTAAAAGAAATTTTTATAATGCTTTAGTACCACCACAACAAACCAGCAAAACCATTCACGAAAATTACTGAGTATCCGAAATCTTAGTATATAACCCGGAGCTCCGGGCCATTACGAAAATATTGCCGAAAATGTGTAAAGTATAATATTAACATTTATTTGTTGCATCTTACCAAATCAACATACTCCGGAATTGTATACACACCTTTTATTTCGTTTTTTTCGATTTTTCAAAGCTATGCTTGTCGACAGCAAACATTCAAGATTTGTTAAATTAAGACCCTGTGGGGGATGCGAATTTAATCAATTACACAATTTCGCTATTGTCATATATATGAGTTAGTCGTTTCGATACAAGAAAACAAAACATAAGAAGTAACTAAACTGTGTGGAACAAAACTATGTATCGACCGACAAGCTTACGGTGTCTACCATTTTGGATGCAAATTGTTGAAACTGAATAATATAAATAAACTGTCGATTAAAAGTCCAGCTTTCTCGGTACATTTCGTTATGAAATCAGTCTAAACTTTACAAAATATTCCAAGTAAAGATAAGAACTACATATTTAATTAGCACTCAACAAGTTTACTTACACATATACTCAGTCAAATTAAATTCAAAAGGTTGTTGGCTCGTTTCTTTATGATAAATATGGTTCTGACATCTTCTTTCAGTATTGTAACAATAATTTTCCTTTGATATTTCGCTAGATTGTAGAGATATAGAGGTTTTCACTCAGCAGTGTAAAGAAGGTGCTGTGCGCGCCATCTTGTGACCTTATTAAAAAATCCTTCGGGATATGTTTTAGGGGTCGTGACACTAAAGAGGACCAATCAAATTTAGAACATATAAGAAAATAGTACTTAAAAACAAAATAGTCCTGTTTATCTTAATGTATATTAAAAACTACTGAATGGATTTTAATTAATGAATGTTTTTCTAAAAAGTGAATATATTGGGTTTTTTTAGAGTGAGTTTTACCACGGAAGCCGGTTTTCTCTTGGAAGGTATTAAAGTGGTCATGAGGCTTAGAGAGAACGTAGGCCTGTCATGTACGATTTTTGATATATATATATATGATGTCGTTCAAGTTAAACTTAAGGTGAAAGAGCTGCACTATTTAAAAATATAACAAATTAAGTAGAAAATCTTAAAGAATTGGATCAGTGTTTTTCCCAAGCAGTTGAGTCTCGTGGTTTGTCCGAATACAATTGAACGTCACGATAGCAGACGAACTTTTGTCAACAACGCAATGTCCCTTTAGAACCAAAAATGGATGACTTAACATGTAAAATTCCCGTAGAAAAAATTCTAGGACGATTTGCGACCTTTTAATAATGGAGGCATTATATAAAATACAGACCCTGTTATAATAACGGAAAAAAATTATGTTACCATATATGTGATATTTATACTTAGATTTTCGAAAAAAAAACGGCGAATAAGACCTGCATCCTCTTAAATGAAACAAATTCCTAAAACTATCGTTGACTATATATAATGTTGATTAAATTCGTTTTATATCTGGGTTGTAGAATAATTTTCCTCATTAATTTCGTAAACAAAAGGTACAGAATAAAGTAATATGTAAAAAATACAAGCAAAGAAAAACGCAGTCCATGGGGGTGTGACTTTTAGTATAATTGACACTTATAGTAAAATTCGGCGAGTTTTGGTGAAAGATTTTTTGCCTGTCAAAAAAACTATTTGCCGCTTATGCTCTTTTTTTAAGATCCAAATATATTTTAAACTCAACAATTATTTCATCTAAATATTCAGCGTTTTGAAATGCATCGTGTTTTTTCATGTATATTTTCCATATAAGGTTACCCTATCCGATAACTATTTCGGTGAAAAAACAAAGTTAATTATACGTTAAATTAAGAGAGATTACCTATGTTAAAGAATCTGTGGTTTATTTCGTGTTATTAAAATATAGTTTTGCATTGCTTTTCTGACTGAAAAATGAGTGTCAAAGTTCGATTTCTTCCTCCAAAATGTGTTTAAATTCTTGTATTGTGTATTTTCATACCAAGGATTGCATTTCATTTCTTTGCGAAATATGTCTACTTCAACAAGCAATTATCGCGTTTATCCTGACAGTTTTTCACGCTGGCCCAGACCTTTAATTTAACATTCCGCTATATTGATTATTGTTTTATCCCTCCTTTGGTGACTATTTACATTAAATGTACCCTAGCGAGCTTGAAATGTAGAACACCACCAATATACTAAGGTCAGCGTCTTACTTAGACCTTCTTCTAGGAATAGACTTAGGGAACTACAAACTAGACTCTACGACAAACGTGATGACTTCAACTTTCAAATTGTCAACTTTCCGTTCATCGACAGCAACATCCAAGCAGCTCCAACGTATGGTGTGTACATTTCACAACTTATACGTTATTCTAGATCCTGCGATCGGCATTCTGATTTTCTATACCGGTCACTGCTGTTGACTGCTAAACTACTCAAACAAGGGTTTGTTATACCTAGGTTGATGTTAACTCTCCAGAAGTTCTATGGTCGTCCCCATGAATTATTTGATTGTCATGGGAAATCAGTGACATTTTCGCTGAGTCATTGGTAGTGTTTCCTATTCCTGGATTTAACTTTTCCCTAGACATGACAATGAGTAACTCGTCGGGTGTCTAATTAGAGGCAGGCACTGCATACTCGTCCGGAGCACCTGAGTGCACCCATGGTTTTTATTGGGTTCGGATTACTCTCTTTCTGTGTTTTATGTTTTTGGTTTTTGTGTTGTATTTGTCTATATCCGGATTTGTAACTGTCCTTTGGCTTTTGGCTCTTGTTCGTCGGTTTTCTTTGCTATTTTCTTGTAACTGTCACACCTTGACTTTTGGATAATGTTGTTCGGTCGGTTTTCTTTTCCAATTTTTTATTCTGTGCTCATAACATGGCCGCGCTCACGTCGTAATACATTAGTACATTGATACTTGTAACTAAGGAACAGTATATTTTGTGTTGTACGTAAGGAAAGCAGACGAACGTTTAGAAACATTATTAGTTCTCTTTATAAACAAATTGCCGACTTACTATGGAAAATCTCCCTAACAAAATTTACTATGTAGCATATATTTTTTCTCAAGCTTCTTGTCTTCTTTAACAATTAGTGGGGAAATTACATATAACATCATTACTAAATGTTTTAAACTTAGAACATGTTTGTGTGCATATGCTTCAATGCAAAATAGAGAGAGTCTAGCTAATCTGATATACACGAATTTGCATTCAAAATGGTCTTTATATTTTTAAATTGGCATTCACAAACCCTTATACACCTGATAAATGTTTCCATAGCATAAGCTTTGCAATTTCTGAAAAAAAGTCATTTGAACTTTTTTCCCGTATAATGGGGCTTATTTTAATTTCCCGATTATATAAACGTTTCAATGTAAATTTAAATTTCTGGACAAATGACATTGCTATCATTGTTGTTTTGTATATAATTATATGTATTAAAGTTTATTGTTTTTTCTAACACACTTCACACCTGTTGTGGAATATAGAATATTATCTCTCGTTATTATTTTATTGAAATTTAAAGCAATATACAATTCTCACTCATCGTGAAACTTATAACTCTCAATTGTGAATATCTCCGAACATGACATCATGATAGAGAGAATATTTTTAGTTTTGGGATATTCTGTAAAAGAAATTTTTATAATGCTTTAGTACCACCACAACAAACCAGCAAAACCATTCACGAAAATTACTGAGTATCCGAAATCTTAGTATATAACCCGGAGCTCCGGGCCATTACGAAAATATTGCCGAAAATGTGTAAAGTATAATATTAACATTTATTTGTTGCATCTTACCAAATCAACATACTCCGGAATTGTATACACACCTTTTATTTCGTTTTTTTCGATTTTTCAAAGCTATGCTTGTCGACAGCAAACATTCAAGATTTGTTAAATTAAGACCCTGTGGGGGATGCGAATTTAATCAATTACACAATTTCGCTATTGTCATATATATGAGTTAGTCGTTTCGATACAAGAAAACAAAACATAAGAAGTAACTAAACTGTGTGGAACAAAACTATGTATCGACCGACAAGCTTACGGTGTCTACCATTTTGGATGTGTAATCAAATTTTAAATGATCATTATTTGTTTCTATTTGAACCAAAATATTTAGCTACTTGTTTACAAATATAGGATACATTTAATCCAAACTATTCGAATCACATTTCATCACTTGGTACAGTATGTATAGTAGTATCTTTAAATTTAATTAACATGTAGATATGTCTAGTATCTCTCTACATCACACTGAATACTGGTGTACAATATGCTTCAGTAAATAAAGTAATACAATGCTTTACAAAGATAGTCGTTATGCAAAATAAATATATATCAGCTAGCATCGTGTTTTATGTACCTGTTTAACATGTATATTTAACAGATTATATATAATATAATATAAATATTTACTTTTAATATAAATACTTAAACACGTACTAATATACTAATAATATAAATATTTACTTCTTGAAGAATTACTTGTAGAATTAACCACAAAAAAGTCAAAAAGATACAATTTTGTTTTAACAAACACAATTTACAGTTTCTTGTGTTATATGTAAATATATCTATCCACATTGTCTGTACTATATATCAAAATATATTTTTTAATAAAAAACCTAAATCCTAAACATTTGCTATTGGATCAAACTTACAGATGCCACCACAAAAACGTACTGTAAAGTCAAATTATTTATTGCTGGCAACTAACAAAATACCCAGAAAACCGACCAAAAAAAAGTCAATGGACAGTTACCAATACCCCGATTTAGACTAAATGCCAAGACAAAAAAGAAACTAAAACGGAAAGTGAATAACCAGAATCCAAAAAACCATGTGTGCAAAAGTCAAAATTCAAATCTAGGATGTAAAAACTACTTGTATATAAACGATGTCTAAATATATATGAAAAAAAATATTTCTTGTAACGATCTTTATAAAGACCAGAAAAAGAACTCATGTACAACAAACCCAGGTTTCAGTATTTTATCAACAACACTGTTCGGTTCAAGAACGGAATCTAGCATTAAATATCAGCTGGAATGTTAACAAAAGAAAAGTGAAAGTCAACCAAGTTTGTCTTGAAGTTCAGTTTGTAGTTTTCCTGACTCGG
Source organism: Limnoperna fortunei (assembly GCA_944474755.1). Lineage (NCBI taxonomy): Eukaryota > Metazoa > Mollusca > Bivalvia > Mytilida > Modiolidae > Limnoperna > Limnoperna fortunei. The sequence goes on from OX104116.1 coordinate 63,879,345, forward strand.
CGAGGAGAGGAGCACAATTAGTAATCATGCTGGAAAGCTATAAATCTGTTTAAATACGCGTCTATCAACATAACAAATCATTGTTCTGCCATGACTAATTACTAGGTATTTATATTCCGTTTTTAAGATCTGTAGGCCAGGCCTTGAGCTGCATATATGAAATAATCGCACAGAATATGAAAAAGGCAAACGTTTTAATGTTGTTACATTGGAAAACACCTTAGGATGTGTACAAAGTTTACATCCGACTGATTTCACTTCTTACTAACTATTAGCTATTTAGGAGGTTCGTTTTATTTAAAATTGTTTTTAGAAGTATCAATAATGAATATGGATCTTTGGTAAAATTGTTATCCAGCACTAAGATGGGTGATCAAAATTTCCGATAACACTCGACTAAATCCTTGGCTGGCAGAAAGTCTTTTATGTAAAACTTGAGATTTTATAAAGAAACTGTCACAATTGTTACTGATAAATTATTGATATTTAAAAGAACTTAGTAAACCTAACTATTCGCTTAATTCCATCATGTACTTAGTATAAAAGCTCTGAAAATTAAAATTTTTTTCAGATCTACTACGATCTTTCATTATCAAAATTACAAAAGTTCTAACAAATCTGGCTAAGACCATCCACACGACCTAAAACACAAAAAAAAAAACAAAGAGATACCAGAACACAATAAAAACCATGGGTGCACTTAGGTGCTCCGGACGAGTAAGCAGTGCGTGCCTCTAATTAGACACCCGTCGAGTTACTAATTGTGATGTCTAGGAAAAGTCAAATCCAGTAATAGGAAACACTACATTTGACTCAGTTGAAAATGTCCAATCGTATTTGAGAGATTAATTTCCCATAACGATAAAGTTAGTCATGGTGACGACCATAGAACTTACAGAGAGATACAACAAACCCTTGTTCGAGTAGTGTAGTAGTCAAACACAGTGATCGGTCTAGAAAATCTGAAAACCGATCGCAGGATTTAGAATAACGTAAAAGTTGTGAAATGTACACACCATACATGCTGTTACATTAGGAAAGAGATCCAGATCTCAAGATGTCTATCAGGTCTTTTGAATTTTTGAATATCCACATTTAATTTATGCTACTCCTGGAGTAGAAAGTGTCACTGTATTTTTCGAAGTCCCGTTTTTACTGCTGTTTAAATAGTGGTCGGAGTTTCGATAGTGTTTTGGTATTTTGATTTTGATGTGGAACTCTGTTTGTATGGATTTTTGTGGAGTTTTGGTATCCAATACAAGAAAGGGCAATCACAGTCTTCGATTTTGATATTTAGAGCAAAGGATGCCAACACCGATTTGTGATTTTCAAGAACCTCATCTTTTGAAAGCGTAGTGAATGTGTAAGTAGGATTGCCAAGTTAACTGCTCATGTCTAATTCATTAATTTAACACTCTATATAATGTTTTCAGTAGTTAAAATAATGTTGTGAGGGGCCTTACCTGCTGGCACAACAACATATGTGTATTGAATGTCGGACAAAATTTTAAGAGCATCAAGACTAAGTGTGCAAACATTCATAAATTCATCAGCAACAGATTGCTCGAAAAGAAACCGATATACAAAAAAGATAAATCTGGATTTTCCGTTGAAAATCGATTCAATGTCGTCACCAGTGAATTTTCTTTTGGAACAACTGTAGCTTTTTACAAATAATATAATGGCGACGCCATACCAAAAATTAAATATTTGTAATTGGACAATTAAACAGTTTAATTGCACGAGTGTAAAAATTGAATTGAACAAAAACTTGCTTACTTCTAGTAAACTATAAAAACAATAAACAAAAATTGTAAACTTTTACAAGAATACAAAATATTTTCATGATAGTAGGTCTTCCTGTCAAAACGTGTAACACAAAATATTTGCATTTGTTAAAATATGACTATGACTCATAATCCCAAACTTCTTTTAATTGTTCTAGAACAAGATATCCATAAGTTCAATATATATGGAACAAATCTGTCAGGTTATAAATACCAAAAGCCTGATGCTTACATGAAAGGGTAACTTTTTTGGTAACATGTATAGTCCTTACACTATAAAACCCCTTTTGAAATCTTGGCAAACGACTAGGCGCATTGTTGCCGATATTAAGACTAAGTTGTCCGTCCTTACACAATCTCCGGTGACAGTCAAAAGTCCTCACTCCGAATTCGCGAATTGAACTCTTGTTTGTTTATTTATTCATTTCCTTAATATAGCTAAAATACTGCTTGCTGAGCATCATACAACCATTCTGTCAATTTTAAATACTCTGGTTAAAAAATATTGCATAAACAATTCTCACAGATTGTGCTGTTAGTTTCCCATTAAAATCGATTGCAAAAGCTTCATTGGATAGATTTCAGTATCTTTTATCTAAAACAAGTTACGCTTATCATTATTATAATGCCAATTTTTCAAAAACAATTGTCCAAAGATCGGGTGGCCAGAATTACTTGCAATCGAGAACTACTTTATAACCAATATAAACTGGATAATCCGATAAAAGGTTATATGTAATATTGATAGCTTTTATCTGTAATAAAGGTTCGGGCAAAACACAACAAAACGGTTGAAATCATGTACAATTTAATTTTTTTTCGTAAAATGTCATTACTTACAATGTGTCTAGTTCATCAATAATTTTATTTACTTCAGAATATACAATAATAATATTGCAAATATTGATTTGATACAATATAAATTGATCACAGCTGATATCGGTAAAATTACGTTATAATTCATTTTCCAATGTCTTGAACAAAGTTGAACAAAAGTATATAAAAAATCTAGTGGAAAACAAATCTAAACTAAAATTCATTTGAACATAAATATAAAGATCTTTTGTATCATACAATATATTATATAAAAAAGTAAATTATGTACATGCTCTACATACCATACTGATTTATACACTTTATAAAGCACAAAAGACAGTCCCTCAGAAAATTTTACGTTTTCAATATAAATTTATTTGCCTTTTTTTTGGCTATTAGCTTTTGTGATCGTGAAACTTATATTTATAAGACATGGCATATAAAAATTAAGTCTTCTATAAAAAAGGCGGTAAACGTCCATACATCTTGTTTGATTTTATATGTTTCGAAATTGTGGATCATTAAGACTAACTCTTCCTTTACTGTAAATACCTTTTAATGTTAAACGGACACTGTTATCTTAGTTATTACAGGATTAAACACCGTTTTCAATGGATTTATCGGTATATCAACAAGACCAACTCACTCACAAACAAATAAAAGTCCAAAGGACTTTTATGAACATCGTTTTCAATGGATTTATCGGTATATCAACAAGACCAACTCACTCACAAAAAAATGAAAGTCCGAAGGACTTTTATGATATGTTTGTGAGTGAGTTTGTCTTGTTGGTATACCGATTAATCCATTGAAAACGGTGTTTAATCCTCATAATTCTTTAAAATTGCATTAAGAAATTAATTTATCTAACGTGTTTCTCAACTTAATATTTCTTGTGTATTTGGTAGCGGGATTGACTGAACGTATGAATATTTTGTTTATTTTTACGTACAATTATTCCATAGTCCAATTTCTGATTTTAATAAACAGAATTAAGTTTTATATCAATCTATAACCTTATTTTCTGTATCGAACACAAGGAAAGTTTTAAATTTAACAAATCATTTATGATTCATCAAACAAATAATTTATAAGAAAGTAGCAAAGAAAACCGACCGAACAACAAGAGCCAAAAACAAAGAGACAGTTACAAATCCGGATATAGACAAACACAACACAAAAATCAAAAACATAAAACACAGAAAGAGAGTAACCCGAACCCAATAAAAACCATGGGTGCACTCAGGTGCTCCGGACGAGTAAGCAGTGCCTGCCTCTAATTAGACACCCGTCGAGTTACTCATTGTATTGTCTAGGGAAAAGTCAAATCCAGGAATAGGAAACACTGCCTATGACTCGCGAAAATGTCAGATCGTATTTATAAACTGATCGCTACTTTCGATATTGAAAGCCGCCATCTTTGTTTACATTGGTTACGCTAAAAATAGTTCGGTCAACGTCGTTTATCCTAAAATAAATTGAGTCAACTTCATTTATCAAAAAATATATTTCGTTAAAAACCACAACCGGAAGTAATCTAGACCAATCAAATAAACGGATTTCTAAATATGCAAATCATATTAGAATTATTACTTTGACAAATATGTAGATAAATAAGTCAACCTACTGTTTTTACTAGATTCTAACATATATTTCTTTACATAAACTGTTGTTGTTAATTAAACCGGAAAACTATACATAGGAACAAACCAGAAAAACTTGCATTTTACAGAATATAATTGTAATATTTAAAAACAAGCAAGCTTTTTATGTTTGTTAGTAATTTCTCTGTTTTTTATTCACATATCCTGTACCTATTTAGATCATTCAAAATATTAAGAAAATGGAATTGGAAGGATCATTATCACAATCGTTTCGTACTGATTCTACGATAATTCAACAAACCTTTATTGAATTCATTAATATTTAGTAGTTGTAATATGCCTCCATCTGAGTTAAAAAATAGAATACCACTGACACAATTACGTTTAAAACATTACTCTATAATAAAATTGCGATAGTATAAAACAGATACGATGGCTGGAAAATGGCTGTATATATTCGCGGAGACAAAAAGGTAGCAGTACACTCAAACTATCAATGAAATATCGAACTTTAAAGAGTACTTAAGTCAGTATATTTGTTTACATAACCAAATGAATATTTTAAATATTGATAAATGTCCACTTATCTTAACCCTGTGTTCACTCACTGACAACATGTCTGAATAAAAAAAAATGTTTCACTTCAAACTTATTCCGTTATTTACTGTTTAAAATCATTAATTAGTCATGAACTGAACCATCAAGCTGGTAAATCTACACAAAAAATGTCTGTACTCTGATGAGCGTTAAAATAAGGATATACCGGGGTATAGACAATTTTGTTATCTATATTATCTGACTCATCTTCATCTTCAATCGTTACCTTCCCAATTACACTCTCAACGAACGAAATGTAGTCTGAAAGACAAAATGAAATTTAATAATCTGAAAACTGACTTGCTAAAATATTACAAAAAGACATCCCATTCAACCAATCAAATACAAAGACTCTGGTGCGCAGCAAATTAAGTTTAATTTTTGCAGAGTTTAACAGATTAAGATTATAGTTATTAATCCTTAAATCCGTTTACAGAAAAACTTAAATAATATTGTTAGTTATTCTGCTCCCCGGAGATATAATTACGGTATAATATATATATATAAGAAATTCATCTGTTAAGGCTTTCGTGATGTATATGAAATATAAATCATTTAAAAATTATTCTATTTTTATAACTGTCTCGACTATTGTACTTAGTTGTTGAGAACTGTTGATCTTGTTTTATACAATTTCACATTTTAGGTGTTTTCTCATCGAATTACATGCCGTAATGAACATGTTGATCGTTGTTTTAGAGGATGTTTCCCAAAGACAACTGTATCTTGCCGTGCTAAAATAAATAATTAATAAAGCAGGAAAAAATAATACAGAAATGGAAAACAACACAGGAATGCATGTACTGGTGAATATTTTTATGAGACGATACCTTTAGTACTGGTAGCAACACCATTGAATACTGAATTTGTATGGTTGTGGTTTGCAACAGAGTCTGATATATATGATATTCCGTTGGACTGAACATGGTATTTTATAGGCAGTTCTAACGGATATGTACCAATAATAAGTTCCATCCTAACAGGTAAATTGTATGCCGGACCAGATGGTTGTATAACTACCTGAAACACAATTTGTAAAAATTCATGGATTTAACTGTTCATTTCATTGTACAGCACTTAACATTGACACTTGGGAATACTATGGTAGAATTCTTAGTCATAACAAAGCAAAATTTAAACACGAGTATACATACATTATATTCAAAATAACCAGTTTACAACATAAGCATTTAGCTTTAATTATACTTCGGGCGAATAAGACACTACCTAGTACTAGCTACTTTACAATATTTCCAGCCTTTGCTTTTGGTCTTGTCAACTTCGATGCTTTCAAAGAATAACTTGTGTAAATATATTCTACGGATTTATTAGTAGAGTTTTTTTGTTGCACAGCAATTTATTGTAGTGTTATTTGAAAGACATGTCAGCCTTGTGAATTAGACTGACAATTAGCACACGTAACTAAAATATAATTCGAACTGGGAATGAAACCATGTACCCTATCGTCACATATCAGGTTTCAGTTTAATAATAAAGAGGTTTGTTTAAATTGGGGGTTTGTAAATTTTGGTACTTTGTCAGCTAATTTATGGTTTACAGTTTTATATGAGAAAAAAACCAAATCTCCATGGAGGGTTGTACAATTTGTTCTCATATAAATATCAGTTAAAGTATGTAACCGAAAATTCAACAAATATATTATCAATTAGATACTACAGAGTGTTGAAACAATTTCTTCTTCATTACATTCTTTAATAATCAGTTTAGTTTTTCACAACATGGGCCCTTTACAACGAAAAACAATTTAAGAATACCTTTTGTTGAAAAAAAAAGAAAAACAGGATACTCCGTCTTTTACATACAATAAAACAGGACGCCATGATATAGCTAAACAATTCCTGAAAATGGAGGTAAACCCTATTAAAACAAACAAAAACGGAATAGAGTTGTTTGAGGCGTGCTTAAGTTTTTAAATGGGGGATTGTAGTATAAAAACAAGTTCAAGGATTTTATTTACGAATAACATTTAAGGGGGTGTGGAGATTTTTCACGTTTTTCAATTTATGCAAATTGTGTTATGCCTTGAGTAGTCGGTGTCAGCAAATTTCTGGATGCCTTTTTTCCCTGCAGCAAGTATTAAAGCAAGTTTAAAAGTTTTTAAAGACCACTTGAAAGATAAATATGTGTAATTTTTGTACTCGGTACAAAAATGATAGCTTAAGGTTTAATTTGTTTGTTAATATACCGAAGTAAAACATAAAGATTTACGATAATTCCTGTCTATCTAATTTTGAAAAGGGTATGAGTAAGATTTTCATATCTGTTATTTAAAACCTAGCTCCTCTATCGTGTTTTTGTAATAATACGACATAAGTTGTACTTTGAAATATTTAATAACACGCACAGTAAGATACATTCTGGAAGTTGAACAAGCGCATCAATATTACGGTTTATCAAATGTCGCTTGTAATGAAGTTTAACATTTCAACTTACACAATAACTGTTTTCGAGTTGGGAAAGGGGGTAAATTTTAGAGGCTTTTGGCACAAATGGTTTCAATTGCAAAGGGGTACCATATGGAAAATGCATTGCAAATAATTGCGCTTTTGGTATCAATATACTAAGGCATTACGGAATGGGACCAGAAGATAAAGCATGGAAAAACTGTCAGGTTAAACGCGATTAATCAAAATGATTGTTGAAGTGAAAATACTTTATAAAATGCATCTTGGGTATGAAAGACACAATAAAGGAATTTAAACACATTTTTTAAGAAAAAAAATCTAATTTAGAATAAGTAGGGGGACCTAGGGGAACTTTAAAACAACAAGACCCCCCACCCCTAATTTGACCATCATTTTTGTCAGAAAAGCAGTGCGAACCAATATTTTTAACACCAAACGAACCACCTATTCTGTCTTAATTTGACATTACATTAACTTTTTCTTTTAACGATATAATAATCGAATAAGAGTACCCCTTTATATGGAAAATAACATTGAAAGGAGAAATCATTAAATTATTAAAAATAGATATTTCATATCTTTATATTATGTTTTAATGTTTATATTATGTAAAAGAAATAAATTAGACAATGAATAGACGGCGTTTTGAAACTGGCGGGTTTCAATATCCCTTATAACGGGGAATACTTTCCAATATCTCTGTCTTGATTAGGCAATAACATTGTAGGAATTCACAAGATACATTTCTGAATATACCTTCCTTCAAGCTGTATGATATGGAATTTATATTGGTCGTTATAATAAAACCTACCTCCAGAATATACGATATATCAATGATATTACAACCATTTAGAAAGGAAGGTGGTATTGACGGGATGATCAGCCTGTCCTCTAGTAGATCAGTTTTCGGAGATTTACAGACATCTCTTTTCATAGAAGCCACCACATTTTGGTGAGTCTTCGTTTTCTTCTGAGAATGATATCGAACATTCTGTAAACAGTATATTGTATTTTTTATGTACAGGTGCTCGCACAAATCAGGTAGACTATTAAAAACGGCGGTTTATGGTAGAAAAAACAGCAACCAAATGATTTTGATGTATTTTTGAAATTACAATATATATATGCAAACACAATTGCACATTTTTTTTACATAATTCTTGGTCACAAGAGATTTTTTCTGAAATTTATAGTTCATTTATTGCAGTGGAATGAAATATTTCATCTGTCTAACAATTTTTGTACTACATTTTTCATTAAAAAATATCTCGCACAAATAAAGTAAAGACCCGAAATGGTTGTGAATTTTCTGCAGAGCAGTTTTTGTATAGTTTAACAAATATTTAAATAAAAAACAATAAAGTCTGTATTAAATATTCACACATTTGTTTAACATTACCTCATATTATATGACGTCTCATACGTCATATAATACTGTTAATTATGTATACAAGTATTTATGAAATTAATAGCTTCCCAACCAAATTAATATGTTCAATTAGGTATATTTGCAAGTGAATTATTAGTCTTAATATCAACAATGCGACATATAATCATACCATATGTAGGAATGCCTTGATCATTGTGATCTTTCTTTTAGTCATATTAAGCACTTTAGTTTGTATATTGATAGCTTCTCCTGGGACGAAACCTGTGTTTTGTATTGACACCTTAAAACCAATAGGACCCGATTTACAACACAGACAGCATAAAGTTGCCTCAGTATATGCTTCAGATTTCTCCTAAAAAATAATGATAATTTGTTATTTATGTTTTGTTTAATGTATACCATATAGCGTATTCAATAATTATACTAGCCTTCTTATTATTGAAATTTTGGTAAAAGGTTTCATCTTATATATTGTTTCCTCTGATCGCAGTAAATGCAATGTTCATTTTATTCGTATTTTGAGGGGTTCAAAGCATAACATTTAATTTAGAGCTTAATTAATTGGTGATATGCACTTTATTCAATATTTTTAAAAAATACCGACGTCAATGGCTCTATACCTCACTTTAAATACAATACAGTTGGTAATAACCAAGTACTCTCTTAAATTGACAATTAAATTATTGATAAATATGTCAATGTATAATTGAAATTGCAGGTCCTTCTGCTTGTATTGGAATGCATTTCATAAATTTAATTTAAAAAATAAGATACAAGTAGTATTCTCGAAATATTTTATAAATATTTAAAGTTTCTCTTTATGCACTTCAACTAAATTAGGAACGAGGTATTAAACTCATAATGAGAAATCAATAATATCGTTCAAAAAGTTCACTTTGTCATTTTATGGTTAAAGGAATGAATATCTATAGTATTATATTCCTTCTTTTAAACTTTTAAACTAATTTACAAGAGAAGCATCCCATCAATAGCAAACTTAAATTTAAATAAAAAATCATTAGTTCTATATATACACAAATAAAACAAAAGATCATTTTTATTCATTCTTTTAACTTTTAAACTAATTTACAAGAGAAGCATCCCATCAATAGAAAACTTAAATTTAAATAAAAAATCATTAGTTCTATATCTACACAAAAAAACGAAAGATCATTTTTATTGCATTGTTTTAAAATTAAAAAAATTAAATTAAAAAAATTAAAAAGCTTAAAACCTACCATAGCACGAGGATCTGTATTAAGATCTAATTGGTTTATAACAGTGAAAGGTTTCAGAATTGAAATGTCTGCAACCCAAAGTTTTTCTAGCGTTGCGGACACATATGTTCTTACTCGACCAACTGAGCCTTCATACGTCGTAGGACATCCTACTGGTACAAAGAATTCAAATGCAAAAGTATGTACTCCTTTGGTAAGACAGTGCGTCTCTGCCGTATTTGCTCCTGAAACAAAATAGTTAAACTTAAGTATCAGAACTGAATAACTCTTTTGAGAATTTTGATAACACAAAATTGTATCAACTAAAAACAACAGAAATACGAAATACAGTTTCATTACAAAGTTGACAGTTTTTATATGTTTAAATTGTACAGCAATGTTATTTCGTTTCGACTAGAATTTTTTGTCTAAATTTACTACATTTAAGTTTCGTCTAATAAAGACTCGTGGGTGGTAAACCCCCAAAATATTTGAAATAAAACTAGACAAATTCGATCTAGCGAGCACTGATACCCCTCTTAAAATTTGCAGAACTGTTAAGGGAAAATTTTCTTACGTTTTTTGTCGACTGGCGACCTTGACCATTGATGGAATTACTAAAACACCTATCGACTTTATATTCACCTGATATGTATTAAATATCCTGAAGATTCGTTGAAATCAAATGCATAAATTGAGTTTTTTTGTAAAAATTTGGAAAAAATGTGACCATGACATTTGATGGATTTTCCGAAAAATCGACAGACTTTTGATCAACCTAAAATAAAACTGTATTCGAAATTGTCATTGACATTAAATGAAAACTTTTGAAATTTAACGGATTCCCTCCAAAATCGATAAGATTCTGATCCATCTAATATAAAATTATTCCAAAGTTTTATTGAAATCAAATGCAATATATTGGAGTTATTGTCCCAAACCATATCTTCTGTAAAAATTCTAAGCTTCTTACCAACCTGATATAAAAAAATTTCCCAAAATTTCATTCAAATCGGATGCAAACGTTTTGAATTCTCATCTGAAAACCAAATTTGGACGGACGGAGGACACAAGGACCAGTTTATACCCCGACTCTGTCAAGCGGGGTTATAAGAAAGGATGTTCTTGAGCTTTATTCAGCAAAATTCGAAAATGTTATACCGATTCCGGCTAGGGCAACCAATGTTCAAATTGTTGGTGTTGTCACTGTTGTCCTTCAAATATGTCATACATAAAACCTTAACTTATAATCAAGCAACATAGACGCAGAGACTCAAAAGTATAACTGTTTTAGATCTACGTTGCATTACCCAGATTAAAAACATAATGAAAGGCTTAAACATACATAACAAGTACGAAACCACTGTATCGAAGTTTTTTTCATTTTCCACTTAATACCTCTCAGTATGACGACATTTTAATAATGGAATAACGTTAAAGGTTGATTGTGTTTATTTAGAGATTTGCTGTGAGAATGGTGTATGGTAATGACACGATTTCATGCCGTACTCTTTATGTGAAAAATAGCAGACTTGATCAAAGCAAGTAAAAAATGTAGTTGATAACATTTCAAATTCTGATTAATTCATCAATTTTCAGATGAAACGACAACGAAGAGTCGTTGAACTCAAGTGTATTGAAATAGAATGTTGTATCAACTTAAATCAATGAAAACATTTTAATTCAAGTTTTTTTTCATTAAAAAATATCTAGTTGTATTGTTTTATTTTGTTTGCGTGATGAAAAAATGGCGACGATGTTTTACTGGGAAGTTGTCTCGCATGCTCGTCATATATGACGTGTGGCAATCTCGCTACGAGTTTTCGAATGAGGACAGACTGCAGACACATTATTTTTTATATCTAATTGTTTATCCTTCTTTACTGTACATGAAACATTTTATCGTCGTTTGACACTTCTCTTCCGTAAATAGCTAAAAGACTGCTATCTTATACACAGTTTAACCAATACACCAATTCCATTCGAAGCCACTTTTGTCAAAGAATATCGAGCAAATAAATGCTCACCGTTCTTAAACGCTCCTTTTCCTCTAAAGTTATTGCAAGATACTTTAAACACTTCCACAAAAATCTTTCCATATTTTTAAATTGCTACTAAGTTTATTGCGTACTTCGATTATCTTAAAGTACTTATTCTTTGAGTAACTTTTAAATTATTAAAACACTAATCAAAGGTTGACGTTCGTGCTCTTTAGTGATAGGACATCATAGTTGTCACCAATAATTTTGTAAACCGTGGGTAATAATGAATAAATGGATTTCAATTCCCAACTCAAAACATTTATAAAAAATAAAAAATAAGGCAATTAATAGCTTATGTACCTGCATCTAGACAAAGATTACTTTCCTTTACCAAAAGGACTAAGAGATGCAACTAGCAATATCATGGCTTACTTTAATCAGCGATGTAAATTGTGCTTGCCATTGATTACCTATTTATACCATTAATCAATATCTAGTATCGTGTCCTTTAAAACTATTAAGATACCTTGGTGTACTGTAAAAATAAATTGTCTCACAAAGAAGCGTTTAATTCTTTTGTCTAATTGTCTTCATGCAATCGTGAACTAGTTCTTTTCGTCTCAATGTTTAAACAAAAGAATAAAAAGTCATACGTGAGGTTGTGAAGGCGAAAATGTACATCATAAGGACTGATGTATCTTTCTGGACGCGGATCTCATAGAAAACTTATAAAACGCAAATAGAAATTGACCTACAATGTTTTTTAGAATGTCGACCAAATGCTTAATGCTCATTTATATGTGTTTATCATAATTAAACCTTAAGTAAACTATCTTAAATAAAAATAAAAAAAACAATAAAATAATAGTTTGATATAATGAATTTACGAATTTTGTGTCCGATAATGTATTCTTATGGTATACAGTTTCTATAATATATTCCGAGATGATCCAGTTAAGTTTATATTTCTTGGTAGGATTAAACAGTTCAATCTTAGTACAAATAGTTTATACATCCGGAAAAGGCTTTTTTGGTATCGGAAAAATCGAAAATCACTTGAATGAACACTTTAAGGACGCGTGCATTCAGTCAAGAATAAATAACTCTGAGAATTATCGTGTAAAACTATCTGGAAACGGTGCGTTCTAGATTACTATGATCAAAGTATATTATTTTCTTTCATATAATCTATATGGTGATAAAGGAAAAAATTGCCTGCTTCGTGGCATTAACTGAGGCAACAATTAAATAGTACTCAGTTTCCTGGATAGCTTTTTTATCGCATTACTTTCTTGTTTTGTTTTAAACCTATTGCGGATTTAATTTAAACTTTATCTGTTAATATTAACACGACATTATATAAGGTTGCCTTAAAAAATGATTTAAAATGTCGTGGTACAAACTTTTAATTTCATTATTTTAAACTATTTTTACGGGTTAATCCGAAATAAACATAATTGACAGGGATATAAAGACCCTTAATTAAAAAGCGGTAATATTCAAGTTAAAACACAAGAAATTCCAGTATTACCGTGAAAAGCAAATCTGGATTTATAGTAAACCTTAAACGATTCGTATTAGAAAATTGTTTAATTTTGAATTTTGTAGTTTTACTAATCTAAACAGTTTTGTTTCTCAATATTAGAAAAAGCACAAATATACAAATATAATAATAACAACATATTTTTGTTTTGTTTTGCAAATAATCAGCGCGTAATGGTAAATCTTTTAATGGTTGCAAGAAATTGGAGCGCTGTATTAATACTGTATTAATACTTATGAAATGTTTTCTTTAAATTGAATTATTTTTCGAGAAAATTATTGACCTAATCCGATTACAAAGTTCCCAAAACGCTCAATCCGTCATCAACAACACAAGTCTAAAGTACAAACTCAGCTCTTACTTTAATAGAAACAATATTTTTAATTGACTATGAACTAGTTTCTAACCATTTTTGGCTGCTTGTTACGTCAATTTATGTTTACGGGTGAGATCCAGGTTTGTTTGTTGGGGAAGACAACCGGGAAGAACCTATCAACAATCTAGTACAAAAACTGGCATTCGTTTCCAAATTAAGATTAGGCTGTGTAAACTATCAATGCAGTTTCAAGTTATAGACTTCTATGTTTTGATCTAAAAGATAAATTGAAATCAATATGTTGTCATCTAAAAGACAAATTTAATCAATATATTTAATGTACAAATCTATGAAAGTATTTAAACAGTTTCAATTTATTTTATGCAGGAGGAAATACATTATTCAATCATTGTTTACTTTCCAGTACTCTACTGATATTGCTTTTGAAATAATTGCGTATTATTTCTGTTATGCAACATTTGCATGAAATGTTAATTGCCACCATATAAATTATCACATTTAGACAAATGGATTTTTTTCGACAAATCTAATATATGTCTATATTACTGTTTTAAAAATAAACATAAAATACATATTATGTCCTTTGTAATGGTGGACTCGGATTTAGTATGATTTCACAAAACCTATAACTAATTTTGCCGTGTTCATACCAAAACTGAATTAAGATATGCTCTTAAACTTGCATTCTACATGATTGTTTATGCATATTATTGTTCTCTAAAATGTACAGGATATATAAAAACAAAATTAAGACTTTTGCAAACGACATTTTTTTTTCATTAAATCAATGCAGTTGGTAGAACAACATAACAAAGACTCAAAACAAGTTAAAACAAGGAAAATAGAGTATACAATTTTTATTTCGAACCATTAAAGGTTGACAACCATTGACATTTTAGATTCTTATAAATATTATCAATGACACGACAAGGCCAGTGTATTCAATCTTTGTCATCAAATATAAAAATAGGCTCTTTGGAGAGCTTTTAAAGCAAACATAGTTATTAAGCTCTAACTTTACATCTGTTTAAGGGACTGAACAGGTTAATGTTTCCAATTTCGATAAATTTAGTAATTTTTAACTAAAAATAATTTTTGTAATGTGTCACGTCTTAATACAAGAATTAAATTCTGTAACAACCGTTATAAAATGGCTGAATGGACAGTCTGTAATGTTTTCAAAAGACACAGAGCAAACAAAATACAATATAATACTCTTGATCATAGTACAAAACGCATACGGATGAAGGTCGATTAAATACAATCATTTTTACGACCCGTTTTGCATAAAAATAATCAAAATGAATGTAAGGGGAAACGAAACATACTTGAAATGATAATTTTCACTTCATTGACATTCATGATTTAAAGGTATTAACAAAATCATTAAGTAGCACACGATAAATTGGTGCAAACAAGAAAGCTTATGTGATTAGCTTAAATTGAAAATAGTGATACTACACGGGTATCGCCATAAACCACATATGATATTGAAGGAGATAATTAACTAGTAATGCTTTTGTTGCGTAATCGAATATTAAGCACATCGCCCGCATCTGAATTACAGCTGTACTCACTGAATTAGGAGTAAATGTAGAATAGGAATCAACAGACCGTCATACTTTACAGCCTTGTTGTCTTATAGAGGTAGTAGAATTTAATGTGGACCTACAGTAAAATTCTTAAGAATATCTCAGTCATTACACCAATTTCATTAAAGTTTTCAAACAAAAAAAATACCGCGAGTTATATTTTCGAAATTTTAAATGAAACTGACTTAATTATTTGTTGAAAATTACTCCACTCTTATTTGGAATTTATATTTTTAAGTCATTTTGACCGTTGGAAGCATACTTTAACTAAAGGTATCTTTATTTAGAAATGTAAATTTCTGGTCTGTTTACTGTGGTGGGTAGATTGACTGACAAGGTGATTTTTCTCTTGGATATTGGTGAGGTTTGCAAAAAGTCATACTTATTGCAAGATCTTGCATACCTGATCAATTGAGAAATATAGACACCGTATGTTGTCGATCAGAACATCTAGCATACTAAAAATCTGTTCCTCCCTGTAGGATAATTTGCCTTGTTTGTTTTTTAGTTAAAAAACGTATTGTTGTAAAACTTTGAAGGCATATGTGGAAGCGAAGACTTTATGTATCTCTTTAAGACGGGATTTTAGTTTATCGTGAGGCAAAGTGGTATCAAGATTACAAAAATCAGAGGTTCTTAAAAATGAAATTTTAGATATCTTTATTTTAAATTGTCCAAACTTTCTTTAGAACTTTAGAAAATCCACATATGATTGATTTTACTTCGCGAATAAACAGTTTCACAGTAATTTTTGCTGTCCTTCTTTCACAGCAGACATGGAATCTAATGCAAGTATGATAAGTCTTCAGATTAATTGTCGTAATGAATGTTTAAAGAAATCATGATGAGCCAGGATATCATCTTTCCCAAATGTGGTGCATTTGAATGTGGAATTACCAGTGGTATCCTTGATGCCTAGCTTTTTAATTAGGCATTCAACCAATGGGTTGTTCAGTGTGAGAAAGAAGGTTTTTATACCTATCGGATGGAGATTTACACTCCTAATTTTCTTTCCAGCCATTACTCTGAAAACGTTTTGAAATTAATCTACCGTGCTTACAATTGATAAATGATCAAATAATGTTAAAAGCCTTTCCTTTTATTTGGTTTCATCGATTAAAATAAACAACGAAATGCCAGAAATCCCACTAAATGTAAAAAAATAAAGCATCATCTAATAGAAATCCCTTCGCTAATACAGGATGACTTCATTATAGCAGAGTCATGCATCCGTAAAGACACACATACAACTGTTGAAACCTGTATAACAATCTGAAATCAGATCAATAGAGCTGGAGAAAATGCAATGGTGCAAAGGTTCGTTTGAATTGATTGATTGATTGATTGATTTATTAGTGAGTAATTTCCCTATGAACCAAGTAAAAACCTGTATACTTATTTTGTGTTTTTGCATTATTTATATTGCATTACAAAGAAATTTAAGACATTAATTAATAGATTTATTAAAATCTTCACAAAATTTGAATTTAATTTTACCTAATTATTTAATAAATGAATAAGTTTGTAACAAAATTAACGCATCAAACTAATGAATAACAAAAGTTGTAAAACTGTTTTCTGTGAACGGAATTGTTTTTGCACAAGAAAGTTGTGATGACAACCATTGCCAATAAATATATTAAGTGCATAATGAAATGTTAGTTATACATCAGGTTTTATAAAGAAAACTAGTTTTTCATAGCTTTATCTCTGTATCTCTAATCTGGTTTCAACTTCAAAATGCGAATATGGGAATAAGATAATTGTGTATATTCAACATGATATAAACTGTGAAAATATGACTACTATTGATCTCCTAAAATATTTGAACCAAGCTGCATAAGGCTCCAAGACATATGATCAAAGGGGGTTATTCACGGTTGGTCCAAAGCAGTTACATCACGGTCGACAATGTTTTAAAAAATTCAATACCTTGTAGTACCTATACCTGAGCCTAAGAAATGTACCAATATATGCGTTATAATGTTACTTAGATGGTGTTTACTAACTTCCAGCAGTCTGAACAATATCAATCTTATTAATTTCATTCTGCATGTTTACCTGTAATTGTATGTCCCTTAATTTGTAACGTGATCAATATTAGTTGTCGATTTCAAACATAGGAGCATCAAACAATAAATGATTCTGGTATTATTACTTTGGACCAGGGATGAATTGTTAAAAGAGTTCCTTAAAAGCAGATTTCCTCAATAAAATCTATATTGATATTGTTTTCCTTTTAATGACAACGCATTTGAATGACATGAAGCTTTAATAATAGATGTTTTCTGTTTATCTATAACATTACAAACTGTATCATGTTTAATTTATATTTTGTGTTTGTGTTACGTTAGATTTACGTTTTCCCTACTGGTTTATCTTAATTTAAATCTTAGTGTTTTACCATTTAGTACTTTTTTTTTCGCACATTTAATCTCTTTATTATTAAAACACAGAAAGTGGGTACAGGAAATAATGAAACATTTCTGTCCTTATTATTTTATAATCACACGTACATGTACGATTCTTTTTTTATATAACTTCAAGTTTAACCATATGTGGACAATTCAGACTACTCAAAAGGAGTGATTTATAATTTTGATGAATCTACACAGGTTTTCAAGTACAAACATTTCATTGTTACAATTACAATTTATAATTGAAAAACAATCGTTTCCTTGGAAAAACAGCACACAATATATTTGCTAACAAATTTCAAAATTAACCTGGTCTCCTGGTGCAATATTTTTCATTGAAGCAAGCTTCACTTCAAATATAACACCAGGTCAGGGCCTCCGATTTTAGCATATTAATTGGTTGATAATATGACGCCATTTAATATCATATGCACGTGTCAATCATTTTTTAAACCTGGGAATACCTTTTCTTGATAAAATTTAAATATAATATTACATTCAACTTTACGTTAAAATGATCAAATCTTAATGCAAACTCAGTTGAGAAATGTAAACATTGAACGTCATAAAGAGAATGACGTCATAATACGTTCGGTCTACTTGAACTTATCTATGATACAAAATGGTTAGTCTAGAGAATACCCGAACGTCTAATTTCAACGCTGTCACCGTTGAAATCCAATGCTCCTGACCTGACGTTATATCCGAAGGCCGCTTAGGCTAATGAGGATATCATCGTCAGGGTACCAGAATTATTTCGAAATTTAAAACTGATAGTAAACTCACGTTTCAAAAGTTTATGAACCGACAATATTTGATTGCATCAAATCGGGTTCAACGTGTTAAATTTCGAAGAAATCGTGAAATAACTTACCAAAAACGTATGCTGAATGATCAAAATATTTTTCATCTGAATCAAAGTGCTTGGTAACCGTCCTTTTGTTTTTGCCGGTTCCAGATGAATATCGTTCAACCCAATGAACACTTGCATACCCATGAAAACGAAGACGTATTCCTGTAATATTACATAAAATAAGATAAGATTTTAAGCAGTACGTTATCGGGAGGCTTGCCTTTCTCTGTGCAAGTATTTGATGCCTATGCCTAACAAACAACAATAAAAGTAAAAGAAACTAAGAAAAAAAATACAATAGTAACCAAGCTCAAATTACTCCATGTTAGTTCGGTGTCCGGTCATATGTCCTCGATTTCTTTCAATCTCACAAAAGGTACCACGATTTACACCTGGAAATCACCTTTCTCACTTATTTGTGTTTATTTGTAAGTATTGATGTGTTGACTTTGGAATCATGTCTGAATATATGTTTTCATTTACGCAAGCAAGTTTTGTTTTAATCGGTTGTGGTTATTATATCTTAAAATGTCTTCAACGATTCAACGATACCACAGTAACAAAACTTATCATGCCAGACGCGCGTTTCGTCGATCAGTGGTCCTCGAACCTAAAACTACTTAAAATTCAAATAACTTAGATGTAGAGCTTATCATTAAAATTCCAAAACGTTATACCCAGGCCAGCTTCACCTTGCGAATAGGAAAAGTATTTACAATTTAATTCATTCTCGAAATTCAGTGCAGTGAATTTAGACAGTGTCTGTACCACTGAAAGAACCAATAATATATTTACCAACACCTAATTGTGACTTTTGGGATGGTGATACCCCCGTGGACTAATAGTCCACCAACAGATGCATCGACTCTGTGGATGCAACTAAAATATGATAGTAAGGTTATAAAATTTTTACGCCGGACGCGCGTTTCATCTAATCAATACTCATGAGTGGCGCTCTAACACACAAGTATTGAAAATCAAAATAATTGAGGTGTTGTAGAGCTTTTATCAATTATCCAGTTTTTATTCATTCTAAAACATTGTACCAAATCCAGCTAAGGCCGTCTACACAATTGCTATCCTTGATTTAGTCTAGTTTTAATAGTTATGGCATGATATTTGAAATATAGAGACTCTCCTATTATAATATGCTACGATAAATGCAATTTTCGCTGCAATACAAAGAAAGGTTCCAGAATTATTAGTCGAGAGTCTCTTTTTTGCATTTATACCTTTTTTGTAATTGTAACCTAGATTTTTGTCACTAATTTAAACCAATAATGTAAGTGAAAATAATGCGAGACATGAATGCAAAGGGATCGAAAAACACGTAATAACGGACTTTTATAAATGTCTCCCCTATAGAAATATATGATAATGATCACAAAATCATAAATAGATCACAAAATCATACACAAAAATAGAAATTGCTATCCTTTATATTACAATCAACAACATTGATACACTGACACAAAACATTTGAATAACACCACACATAAAAGGAAAAAAAGTAGCATTAAAAATATATACAATATCAGTTTATCCTACTTGTTTCAAGATAAAAAGAAATCATTCAGAGTTTTTGTTATGCGACGTATAGTCCTCACCATACAGTAGCTTATAAATACTAACACGATCATATAGCAAACGATACCACATATTTTGTATATCGGATAGGTCAATAAATTTCCACCATTTTACTATGACATACATTGTTTTCAATAGATGTTCTTTTAACCGACTACTCTCGGTTGTTATTTTAAATGTAATGTCTGACGCATTCTTTTCCGACATGAATGTATTTTAGAACAGGTCAAGAATTAGTATTTCTTTGAGCAAATAATGAGAAATTAATAATGCGAACAGGTAGTTGATTTTAAAGTATAGTGCATGTGGGACGAAAACTGTAAGTAGCTAACTCAAGAATGTATCTTCAATAAATGAGAAGCATGGCGACTTCCATGTGTATGAGTTCAGACAAATGAAGCTGGAATCAAGTTTGAAAGTTACACTGCAGCATTATTTTTGACCATCTAATGAAATAAGATCAGTTTGTGATTTGTCGGTCGGTCTTAATGTCTCTTTTCTCGAAAAAGAATGTCCAATGTTCAGCTTTGAAAAACCAGCGACCATATGTGCTTCATTAAAACTTACCAAATAAATGCAAAATACATATCCTCGATGCTTGAAAGTTCGTTACCCTTAATGGTTGATGAAGCACTTATTTTGCAGAACATTTGAATAATTGTTTTATTATCGTGTAAGCAGTCTTGGAGGCATGCAGACTTTTTTTACATTTGGAAATTTGTCGTAATTAAACTTTATATCTGAGAAACATTTGTTTATTCTGACACCGGATTTAGTTCAGGCCGGAAGTGAAGATGATTGCAAGTTCGTGACCTTAAAAAACTCATTATTTATTCTGACATGCGTACTGAAACAATAAAAAGGTCAGTTATATTGTATTATGTTCTAATTCGTTCGTACTCAACCGAACATAAAGTATTTATTAAATAAAAACAAACACATGTTTGTAGGAACAGCTCGCCAGCATATGTGCAGCAAATATCCTCGCCAGCATATGTGCAGCAAATATCGCCAGCCTATATTTATTAAATAACTTCTGATATTGTGTTATATATATAAATAATTGTTAATAAGTCCATCACAAATTATAAGACTGATCGCTGCCGAGGCAATACTGTACAGTACTTTCTAAAAATAGAAAATAAACAATGTTAACATCATATAAACATACAATCTAAATTGACCATTACTTTTAGTAACGATTGTCTTTCAATAAATAAAAAATATATATCTCACGAAAAACTTCATTGAACTAAGCTGCACAGAAAACGAGCTTCGAATGACTTAAAACTCATACTAGCTTTAACACGAAATCTTTTCGCGCTGAAAATACCTTAACATACCCGTGCTATTTCCATAATAATAACATAATCTCTGCATTGCGACCAATCAATGCATTTCTAAATATATAAGAACCTGTTTATTTGTAAATAAACAACAAAGGTGAGTTTGTTTATAAACAAACACGTGTTTGCTCACCTGTAATAAATACATTTATGTTCTAATTCGTTCGTACTCAACCGAACATAAAGTATTTATTAAATAAAAACAAACACATGTTTGTAGGAACAGCTCGCCAGCATATGTGCAGCAAATATCGAAAAAACAAAGAAAGGCGCACCAGTGTATATAATTTAAATTCCTAAATTCTTAGTTACCAACAGACGATCAGAAATGCCTTCTTTAACATAACCATCTTTAGCACGATCTGTTTTCCAACGACCATGTTTCTTGAAAATGCGATCATCAACATGTGCAGCGGCAGCTGCAGTAGCACCCCCAGACCTTAAGCTATGTAAACCGAATTTTTTTTTTTTTTTTTTATCTAAACCAATACTCTCCAATGCAGATAATAAAATGTCTCTTGCTGTAGTGTAAGGAAGCTTACCACTTCTTAGTTTGTAGCTGTTGGTCGATTTGCAGAAGCATAATGGACGAAATATGAAATCATTACTGTCTGATTTAATATTAGCCAAGGACAAGTATTTCATCAACATTTTAACAGGACAAGTAAATTTATCAGTAGCAGAAATAACTTCTCTACCCTCGCGATAAACGTCTGTTTTACTCGTTTCTAAAAATAGCGTTACATACGAAGCATGAAAGACTATATGATGACGTTTAAGATGAGCTAGCTCAGAATAACGTAAAAAACCCGCATAACACAATAAAAAAATACAAGCTAACCTAACATCTTTCAGATTTGAATCAGTGCGACCGAATAGACTAACAATTTGACACAAAATCTCTGGTGTAATAGGTTCTTTCTTCACCACCAAATGACCCACGGATCTCAGAGATCCTTCTTTCACAGTAATAACTACATCCGATTCACACGGATTTTTCACTCCAGCTAGCCTATGAGCCCAACTAATAGCATAAAAAGCTTCATTGATGCTATTGGAAGATTTTCCAGAATTTGTGAAATAAATCAAATACGATGAAACAGAAATATCTGAAGCTGGTAAAGTATTATTTATATTATTCGACGAAAACCATCTACAAAAAGCATTGAAAATATACCTGTATTGTCTTTGTGTATTTTCTGACCTTGAAGATAAACAAAAGGCAGGCATCTGATCTATCAGAAAACGCATAGTTGGCGAGTGTGTCTGTCGGACAGAGCTAATGCCTAACCATCTGCCTGTTTCAAATATATCTGAAAAATGTAATATAAAATAAACAAAATAATTAGGCAACTTGAATATACAACGGCATACCCATTTTAATAACAACTGACCATGTCCAACTACAATACCATACCAAGTATGGTACTAGGACCATGTCATAAACTACCTTAAACATTCAGGCGATATAGATTCTCTCCCTCTACTTCACCATGTCTCTGTAATATCGAAAAGATATCAGGACCACGTGAACATCAAAGACTAGTATCTAGTCGCATACATAAATTTTTCTGTGCAAAAATGCACTTGGGCCACTCCCCTTTACGTATATTTTGTCCGATTTATTCGATTCCAATATGTGAATAAATAACTGACCATGTCTAACTACAAAACACAAGTAAATTTCACCATGTCTCTGCAATATCGAAAAGATATCAGGACCACGTGAACATCACTGACTAGCATCTAGTCTCACAGCAAGAACAGTACAAATAAATTTTTCTGTGCCAAAAATGCACTTGGGGCTTCTCCCCTTTACGTAAATTCTGTCTTGATAAGAAACCCCGCATCTAATAAGGACTTTTTAACAAAATCTGAATCTTGCTGACTTTTTTCAAAACTAGAAGCTATTCCAAATCCGTCGTCCAAATATAAAACAATATCAACTGCATTTTGCCTCCAATATTTAACCATAGCCCTTAAGCATTTAGAAAACAAATAAGGGCTAGAAGCTAGTCCAAAAACTAAAACAGAAAAGCAGTAGCATTTGCCATTCCATGAAAACCCTAGGTAAGACTGTTGCTGTGAACAAATATCAAAATGATGGTAACCAGATTTAAATCAAAATTAAACAGATAGGAATTTTTCTGAAAATACTGAATTGCGATTCTCCAGTCTTCAAATTTAAATTTTTCCTTTTTAACAAATTTGTTTAGAATGGAAAGATCTAAAATTAATCTCTTTTTACCAGATTTATTTATAGCCACTGATAAAGGATTAACTATAAAAGGAATAAAAGGAACTTCATAAGCACATCCGGTATCAACAAGTTCAGCTATAGCTTGCTCAACGAAGTCGGTGTTGGAAAAGCCGATTAATTGTTTTTCAAAAAAAAAATGGTAGGGGGAGGTTCTAAAAAAGGTATAACATAACCTTTCTTGATTGTATCTAAAATAAAATCATTAGCTCCAATTTTCTTCCAAAAATCAATATGTTTGGCAAGTCTCCCTTTTACGCCTTTAAAGTTTTTATTGACCGAAATATATAATTTTTCAAGATAATAAACTTGAGACATGAACTCTTCGTAATCTTCATAATTTTCAAAATTTGTAAACAAAAAAGACAAATCAAAATACTTATCATTGACTGGAACCGGATCACTGTTTGGCAGTGAGATTTGGTTGACTGTTTTAAGAGGGGTTTGTGGCGTTCTTAAAGTTGAGGGGACAGTTCCTCCTCCAGTGTCCATACTGCTTGCACATGTGGCAGATATCATAGGGGCACGGCTCACGCCGTGCGGCGCCCGTACGAAAGGGCTGATTAAAACGGTTAGAATTGTAAGATTGAGCAAGAACAGACGCTGTAGTCGGTACCGGAATAACAGATGTAGATGGTCTTGATGTGTAAGGTTGAGGGCGGGCTTTTTTCTCCTTGATGACTTTAAGGGCTCTAGATTCCGCCTGCCGGATTCTTTTTTCATCCTCCTCATTGTCTGCAATGTCGCTACTCTCGTATTCCTTAACAGTAGCCCAGCCCCCTGCAGAATTATCGGCAATTCTGATAAGTTTGTTACGCTCCTTGAGTTTACCAACCAATTCACCAGCAAGAGGAGCAAGAGAAGAGCTATTAATCTGTAACTGCCTATGGAGCTTATGTAGGCCTTCCAAAATATCTTCATTGAAACGGAACTGTATGCGATTTCCTTCAGACCTAAATTTAATACTGGCTTCATCCCGGAACTTCTTAGATAAGTTGTCTTGCTCTGACAAAAGGTCCGATTTCAAGTCAATGAGTTTTCGGTCCAAATAATTTTTTGAACAGGTCAAATGTGTCCACCAAATCCCTCTCCCTCCTAGAGGTGGTTTCTGCCGAAGCTTGAGCCGTAGACTGGATATTACTAAAGTTCAATTGACTGCCAGGTTGAGAGCTACAAGGCTGGTTATGTGTTGTAGAAAGTGATGGGTGCTCACTCAACAAGTCTTCTTCGTTCAAATCAAGGACTGGCTGAGACATATCTATTGAACTAAGCTGCACAGAAAACGAGCTTCGAATGACTTAAAACTCATACTAGCTTTAACACGAAATCTTTTCGCGCTGAAAATACCTTAACATACCCGTGCTATTTCCATAATAATAACATAATCTCTGCATTGCGACCAATCAATGCATTTCTAAATATATAAGAACCTGTTTATTTGTAAATAAACAACAAAGGTGAGTTTGTTTATAAACAAACACGTGTTTGCTCACCTGTAATAAATACATTTAATTGTGTTGTTCTCTTTCAAAAAAGACTTACAATAATATTTTGTAAAAATAAATATTCCTCGTCCGATACAATTACAGTAGTGGGTCAATTAGATAATCCAGTTCCATAACTTGTTTATAATCCTAGTGTTAAAAGTAATAAAAATATATTATTAAGTTCCAAAACTTGCGTAAATATCCAGTGTATTTTAACAGGAAATGTACTTAATTGTAAAAACATGTTTTGGAACATTTTCTACACCTAGACATAAAAAATTTACAATGAAAATTATCACTGATATCATAATTGGCCTTAAAACTTACTGAAATTAAATTTATTTCGAAAAACAATTTGTTTGGCCCTTTTCTTAAAATAAAGTTCACTGATGCTTGACCCGATGATGATTCATTGTTTGGAATGTAAATTGATCGATACATAGGGTTTTCCAGGAATTTCAGGTGAGCGCAATCTGAAAGCAAAAAGTAATAGCGGAAGTAGCCATTTTTCTATAAAGATATTGTATAATACATATATCTTACCTGAATTTTTGTCATTTTTTTTAACTGTCTATGGAAAGACGTAGAAAATCATTTCACGGTTAAGGAAGAGGCAGAAGATAATTATTTACCGATGACGTCATATGATAAATCGTGACGCTCCAAAGGTCACGAACTTGCAATCATCACGAAGTTAGAAGCATGGACGAAAAGAACAAAGTGCTTGTGTTAAGCTGTGTTTTTTATTACATTGTCATCCATAATAAGTCTAGGATGATGGTCGGGATCGGACTTCCAAGATGATTATAGATTCAGTTTTCTTCAGATTGAAAGTGACAATCCAACTTTAACACTATCGGCTAATTCTCTGCATATCGGAATTAAAAGTGATGGATTCCAAAGTAGAATGTCAACAATAGGATGAAGTTTATAAATGAAATATATACCACATTTTTACGATTTACGCGGGGTTTTTTTGTTCATGTCTCATTTGTTTTTGTAGATATCATTGTTTCTATTTTTTCAAGAAGGTAACTAGTAGAAAATGTAAACTTATATGGTTATTAAAGAAAAAGTATAATTCGAATTTATTTATCTTTATGACGTATTAATTGCACATTCATAAAACAGTTAAAATAACGTAACAACCATCATTTATTAGCACGAATACACAAAATGTCTATCATTGTTAGTGTCTATAACAGCTGGATCCAACAGCTTTCAGGAAGTATGCAGTGGTGATTGTGTTGTCCATGTAGTCGTCCCAGAGGTTGGTGATATGTTGTTGCAGTCTGGTGTACTTGGGGTTGATGTCTCGGTGCGGGTCTTTGGTAGTCAAACTTGACTGATTGATTGATTGATTGTTGTTTTATGTCCAGCAAGCAATTTTTCAGCTATATTCAGGACGTGATAATTAGAACAAATCAACTTATTTGATTACAAAAACAATTTAATATCCCTCCCTTAATACTAAAACAAGATCTCGTACAATGGTATGATAATATACAGATAAAAATTATGCAATATCACAATTAGCAGTATAATTAAATTTTGTCTGGCTTCCTTCGGGAGTCGGGGTGAGTCGGTAAACTCCAATACCGTCGGCTATAGTTTTTACGTTAAGTCTGTGGTGCCAACCTAGAAAAAGTCAGAAAAAAATAGTATGAGACAAAGATAAAGCACATGAACTTATTGCTTTAAATAAATAGATATGACGAAGAAAATGCTTATTGTATATTGTATATTTATGTTTAAAAAATTGATGTTTATATGCATTCAGATAAAAAAAGTAAGTAAATAATACCTTCTGTGTCATTGTTGGTCCGGATGACATGCTTGAAGATAAAACCAGGCTGCAAGGTCGTTGCCAAACCACTTGGACTAGACGTAGGAGGATACGATTTACGGACAATAATTTCTTTATTATGATTAGTTTTCGCAGCTGATTAGAAAAGATTTTCTATACAATAATCTACAAAAGCATCTAGTTTATCAGCATCAGAGATGATCAGGTAACCCTTAGTTCAATAAATACAATTTTAAAAGTTTGGTCAGGTTGTAACTCACTTCAACTTTTAGAAGTGTGACTGTACAAACATTTATTCTTGTTGTGCAATAATATTATACCATAGACATATAGACTTTTACATCTTTGATCAAACCGTTCCAAATATCAGACTTCAGCAGTAGCGGCTTAAAGCAAAAACGGAAACCATAGCAAAACTGGGCAATTTATATGGCTGCCATTATCCATTCTTAAATGTTATAATGAGCCCTTGAAAACCAACATAGAATATTTAATAGAATATGATAGAAATGATAATCAATAATGTTATTTGTATTTATTTATAATTAACAGGTAAATTTTAAGCTATTTTCGTTATATTATGTGCTCAATTAGCAACGATATAGACTTTTCAAAATATAACAAATCTGACCATGAACTATTTTACCGACCAATCAGACCATGTATTTTTTTACTTGTAAAGCTATAAAGGTCGACTAATTATTTTGTATATCTTTATCATCAGTATAATTGTAACGCCGGGTTACTCAATAAATAAATAAACATATAAACAAACGCGTCTCAAATGTTCAATTGATAAAGATAACACTTCCTGTTCTATCAATTTTTACGGTATGTTTTTGACCTACATAGGAGACCTCGGGTTTTTGACGGATGTTTGCGATTTTAGTTTTTGTATGTTTTGAATACTTGAACTTTTCTTATAATTTATAATAATCAATATGTATATTACTGTCATTAGTTTGATCCAATGACTTTAAATCAAGTAATAAATATACTGGAGACCAAATCTATAAAAAGTTAGAGTTTTTTGTCGACAAGTCAACTTATTCGTTATGTTTGGAGGACACGCTTTTTAACAGACTGTTGGTACTCCAATTGGTACTGAACGTGCTCCTTTCCTTTTCTAGACATGACAATAAGTAACTCGACGGGTGTCTAATTAGAGGCAGGCACTGCTTACACGTCCTGAGCACACCCACGGTTTATATTGGGTTCGGGTAAGTGTCTTTCTGTTTTTGTGTTTTTTTTTGTGTTGTGTTGTGTATGTTTTCTTATATCCGGATTTGTAACTGTCCTTTGACTTTTGGCTCTTGTTGTTCGGTCGGTTTTGTTTGCTATTTGTCTTTAACAACAACAAAACAGTTTAAGCTTGGAATAGGTGTGACAAAATAAATTATTGGTAAAATTAATGATAAAGCAAATATTATCTTAGATTATTAAAGATATGTCCAATAAAAGTAAGACAAGTTATCTTCTGAACAATCATCATATTGTAAATCTAATTGTTTAGATATTTAGAACATAACTTTACGTTAGATGCAGAAATAGATAACTGCTACGACTTATATTAAATGTTGCTAACAATTGTTCACAAAATTCCAACACCCCAAGATAAATCCGGCCCAGCCGTGTACATGTTGGGAAAAACTCCTAGAAACAAAAACATTTTCGCAATTTTAGGTCAGTTAAATTAAACAATGACTATATCAATAAATGTCGTCATCAAATTCTGACCACTGGGCTGGTGAAGAAGAGGTATCGACCCAGCGTTTTGTCCAGTGACGTCATCAATGATATTCATGGACTAAGACGACTGGGTCGTCTCATATAGACTAATAGTGGCGCTAAGGTAAATGAGTGTCAACTACATCAGCGAATCAACAATTAGATTTTATGTCAGCACATTTATGGGACTACAGCTCTGGTGATATTTTCGGGACTAACAATTCATCAAGCAGAAGAATCGACCCAATGATTACAAATAAACGCCATTAAAGATATCAAGGTTATAAAATTAACGTCAGACACCCGTTTCGCCCCGTTGAGACAGAGAAGCAAAACTAAACACATTTAAAATCAAATTATTAAATTGTTTATCACCTAACTTTCCATAAGCAAATAAAATGGCTAATTCGTTTTCAGAAAAACTGTAGAATAAAAAACATTGAAGTTCAGCTCCGTAAGTATAACAATAATTATATCAATGAATTGATTAACGACAATTGTCAGCATCAAAGAGACAAGTGTTATCTATAAAATATTAAAACTAAATAAATATTTTTGCATACCCTCAGATGGCAAATTGCAGATTTCGGCCGGTTCTTAGATTTAGAAATTTAACAAAGTACGTTTCAATATAGCTTAGGCAACGCGCTGTTAAATGTGTATATATCATTCGTAAACATGTTACATAAATAAAACAACACACAAACAGTGCTTTGTAAAAGTTAAAATATTTATTAGAGAACATTGATACGTAAAAACATGTTCACGGACATACTGCAACATACAAAATGTACCTTGTAAATGGCAACGGTTCAAAGCTTGTTAATTTATAATAAACCTCTATTTGGCTGACATACATTAATCGATGTCTAGAAGAGACCATACTTTCCACAAGCCAGCCATTGGAGTTAAAAGGCAATGTTACTATTTGGTCTATCGTTTTGAATGATTTTGAAAATTGATCTAACATTTTTATCAAGAAGTTTAAAGAGATTGGAAAATCAACCTAATCCAGCACGGACAGTATTGATTAACAAACTACACTGGTGTCAAAAGTAGAACTTGACCAAAAATTGTCAGTAGAAAAGCTGTTTTGCGAGGACAAATATAATTTTTACTCCCGAAACTATTTTAAGTAGTGAATCGGGGATAGGCGCGTGAGGGAGCAGTTCTGGGATGAGAGCCCTTTCTCCTTTCCACATTATTTTTAACAGGTATAGGTGGATATTACGAAATTATACCTATCTAAGGAACATTTTGGAATTCTACCTTGAACTGGTACAATTTAAAAAAAAAACCTGGTCTGATTTAAATCTCTTAATCCTGTCCTCACATGACATCCCACTACAGTTTTAGAACGGTCGTGTTTTATATCATTTGACCGTGAGATATATTCAAAGTTAATGTAGTAAAATCATTATCCAGATAAAATTATTACCAATTCTAATTGACGTAAATGCCAGTAAAAATGCGGAAGTTGTATCAGTATGCTTATATGTTTTAGTGGGTTACTTGTTAGAGAGTCCCACGCTCCTTGCACGACAAAGAATACTTTTGTATTTTCGAAATCTTGAACTGATACAATTTAAAAAAATCCATGTCTGTTTTAAATCTCTTAATCCTGTCCTCACATGACATCCCACTACAGTTTTAGAACGGTCGTGTTTTATAATCATTTGACCGTGAGATATATTCAAAGTTAATGTAGTAAAATCAATTATCCGGATTAAATTATTACCAATTCTTACTGACGTAAATGCCAGTAAAATATGCAGAAGTTGTATCAGTATGCTTATATGTTTTAGTGGGTTACTTGTTTGGAGAATCCCAGGCTCCTTGCACGATAAAGAATCTGTATTTTTCGAAAAAGACTAAGTTATACGATTCAAACATTCCACTGTTCCCGTGAGTCCGTCCCTTTTCCCATTGGAGTTGATGTATTGTTTGTTGTCTTGTATTGAAAACTGTTCGCTAGAGGAGAAGCTAACATGCAAAATATATGTATTTTTATTTTGATCATAGGTGGTTAAGATTTAATAAGCAGTTAATAACAAAGCACAATTGTCCAATTTATTCAGTACCGTCCATGATTGTCCAGCTATTAGTCATCTGAGATCTAGGAATGAACATTTAATGAATTATATTGCCAAAACATTATGTTACCTGTGATTGTTCCATTGGTTTATTTTTATGCAAAAGTATTTGTACTTTTATGTTATTGAATTTTAGCTAATTTTTGTTTGCTGCTCCGACTTAACTGTGAGGTTTAGTTTTGGTAGCTTTCTATAACAGTTCTTGTCTACAACCAGGTTATCTCAGTTTTAGGATAATCTATAGAGTACGCAGAAGCCTACATTCGATTTAAGAAAAAATTAATTGACATATTGCAAGATAAATCTTTAATTGTTTTCAAAACGTTGATACCAAATTTTAATTTTACTCTAATAACTTGGCTATGGGGTCTATCTATGTACAAATCATGTAATTATCTCTTAATGTGAACAAGTTATTTAATTATTTATAAGTTCAGGAAATACATTGTAGTGGCAACGATGGTTGTTATCTAAATGTAAACTGATCTTTACATGTACATGTCAAATATGGATTTATTCTGCGCTGATTCCAGATTATTTTTATATATTAGAGTGCTACGTATATTTGATTAGTATAAGCAAAATAAATAAATAAAATCTACTGACATATTCTATAATATATTCTTCCATTCCCAATGTTGTCCTGGCATCATACGAAAAATTGTTACGACAAATAGGAAATGTTAAAAATATTTTTTCATTTGCATATGCGGCCTTACACACAATGCAAAAACCGCAACTATGTATTTTTAAATAATATAAATGACACCGGGTGGAAACGTGGTGTAGAAATGGAACTTGCCTTTCAAATTTTCTGGACCAAGATACTTCTTTAAGACGTATTTGGTTGTTCGGGATATAAAAACAGACGTCCGTGCGATCGGAAAATTTAATCCTAATTAACACCAAGGTAGTTGATTGGTGCATATAGTTGGCCACTTCTGCAGCCTAATTTTTCTACCGTTTTCATTATTTGTTAAAGGTAAAGCATGTTGAGGTTAGCACAAGCAAAATAGTTAAACCTTGGCAGCCAAACAATATTAGAAAATACGGGCAAGATCTTTTCTGCAAATGTGTTTTGGGCATTTTTACAGGTGTGTTAACTGTTTTTTCTTCAATAAAGCAACTGTTAACTGTATTTAACTATTAGCTGTTATCTGTTTTCTTAAAAATTTACATTGTAGTGAACTGTTATAATGAAAATTAAAATCCTGTTTGCTGTTATTGACCTTCGATGAGATTCTTCTGTAATCGTTTTTTTTTCGATTTTTGAACTCATTGTTTTCTGTTTTATCATGTAAATTGCTGTTATCTATTATCATTATTTTAAATTTACTGTTATCTGTTTGGGGGAAAATTATAAACAAATGTTAACCTGTTAATGGACCCCTTTAGCCCACCTATCCACTTAGAAATACGACGAAAATGACATGCAGACTTACTTATGGGGGTTTTTAACGTCCTTGACTACCGTAAAACGGTCTCGCACGGACTTTATGCAGACTTGAAAAAACCCATCGTTTATATACTTATCACGATTTCAACCATTGGTATAAAAATGCAATCATCAAAGACTCCCGGTGGTAACTTGGTAATTTTTAGTGTGGGGATGTGCCATTTTTGATTTGAATTCAACACCCATATTTATATAAAATTTCCAATTTTCATGACCCATATTTTTATAAAATGAACAATTTTCACAGCCCATATTTATATTCAATAAACTTAAAAGAAGGTCATATTTATATACACAAAATGATTACATAGTGAAGAAGAAACACAATGTCATTATTAAAATTACACTTTATTATATTATAAACATGACCCATCTTTATGTGAGACCAGATTTTTTAAAAATTAAAATTGAAAAGCATACCCATTTTTATATAAAATTGTTTTAAAAACTTCACCCATTTTTATAAAAAAAAACCTACCCATATTGTTGGCATATATACGTATACCTAATATAGGAAGTTACCCCCCATCCCCCCGGCAAAGACTATAGCAATTTTTATCTGTATTGAATTTAAAAGGATATAACTTTTTAAACTATTCTTGTTAGTGTTGCAGGATTAGCGGTAACGTCTTATACATTGTGTTAATGTCGTTATAGGAATTTATCATTATTTACTAATCCTTGGTAAATTGATTGAAAATTTATAGATTTGTATATTATTCTTGATAAATTTTAAGATAACACATTTTCTTCATTTTCTTCCCCAGGGAAGTTTTTTAATACAAACGTAGAATTACGCTATCAATAAATGACCAAAATGGCCGACATTTTACATTGTTTCAATATTGAATTTTGCTTGTACGCTAGAGTTGATCAGCATATAATCCATTTATACGCCAGAAATGATCAGCAGAAAATCCCTAACAAAACCAACAAATGTGGTTTATATTTAACATAACATTTTCAATATATTGTTTCTATAGTAACAGTCAGCTTGTTTTAGAGGAGGAAGAAAGAACGAGAAATGTTGGTGATGTTCATTTCTAGATCAGATCAGATTTAAAATCCCTCCCAATAAGCGTTCGTTGTTGTGTAGAATGGAGATATCCGTTAGAGGGGGTTCTTAGTTCCTGTTGTTTGAAAACTGCCAAGCCGAGTAGCTGCAGATAAGATACAAAAAGCATTTGCATTACGAGTGGTTCGTAGGTGGCTAGCTGAAATGGCGAATATCCTTACTCGATTCACGCCTAACCCTTCGCGTGATGATCAAGGTTTATTTATTATACTTTTCATAATGTGTTACATTATAAATTTCATGACAATCAAAATTTTTTTCAGAGGTTTTTAACCATTTTCTCTACAAGTTCTATTGCCCTTAAATGGTAGACAAAATATTCGATTTTTCGATGAGAACATTTCCCCCGGCTTTCCATATTTAGAGATAAGAGCGTGGCCTGTTGTTATGTTTTTTTGCGGTTTTTTTTCCATTTTTGGAGACAAAGGCCAATCTCCACGCAGAGGATTCTCTGTGTGTCTTACGGCAACCACAATCACTAGGAATCAGTTATGTTCTCTGTGCCTGAGAGTTGACAAAAGGCATAACCTATTGCAATTAATCGGAATTGTAATGATTACTTTTCGCGCAATTTTCTACACAACGAAATTCATGATCTTTACTTTTACAAACCACGCTCGCGGTAGCATTTCCTTTAATTATATCCATGTGATAATTTTGAATTTGCGCCCAAGTTCAACAGGATTGTTTTGATATCAGGATCTGAACAGGTACTATAACATGTTAAGAAATGAAATTTTGTTAATAAATTATCGTTAACAATGATATGAATATAGGCGCAGCCTAAATGGGAGCGTCGCACATTTTTATGGTTCTAGACGTTCCTAATACAGAGCACCAAAGCAGTGCCTCTGCAGTCCATTGGTGACGTGAGGTCTTATAAATAAATTTTGGTACTTTTCTACAATATTATCTTCGGATAACTGATCGCGTGACTTTTTACACACACGCATTTAACCGTATATCTCGCATCTCCGATGCCCGCTATTAGACAAATCACATTTCCTTTTCCTATTTGTCTTTGTATTTTGTTCCGGGCCATATTTTCGTATACGCCCGAGCTTTGGATTGCAGTGACTAAAAGTATAATATATAAAAAAATTCACGATATTATGGACTCATATTATGGAGCTCATCTTTATATACTACATGGACCTCATCTTCGCTTCGGCTCATATACTATATAGAGGTGATCTCCCAGTCCGTAAAACACACTATGGCCTGCAGTATCATGAATTATTTGATAAAACATACTGGACAATTCGAACAGCTAACACAGCGATGAGGTCATCAAACTATTTGAATTTCATCAAACGTACGATTAGGTCATGTGATTAACGCAGGTTATATTGTTGTTATGGACCTTATATGTTCTGAATTTGATTTGTCTTATTAATGTCTTCTCTAAACATGGTAGTGAAGAAAATTTCCGCTTGCAGCTTACACTCACCAAAATTTGTTGTTTTTTCCTAACGTATGGTGTACGTTTTCCGGTTAAAAAACAAGGTACATATTTCTTTACAACTATAACTGTAACGTGTAATCTAAAATTTAAGTCGTGTGTACATCGTCGTAAAAACGTTTGTTTGTTTGATGGTGTTTATCGCCACTTTCAGCAATTTTTCAGCTATATCATGGCGTCCAGTTTTTATTGGGGGAGGAAGCCGGAGTACCCGGAGAAAACCCCCGACCTGCGTAGGGAAACTGGCAATCCTTATCAATTAAGATTGGAGTCGAGTACACCCTGCCTGCAGTGAGAATCGAACCCGCAATCTCAGTGTTGACAGACCACGTGATCAATAGTAGACGAACTACCTTGACCACTCGACCACCTAGGCCCCTCGTAAAAACGTGGTCGGACCACTATATATTTTCCCTATAGTATGTAAGTCATTTCAAATATCACTTTAAATTTAACATTCACTAGATAATTGTGTTAACTGTTTTGTTAATGCCTATGAATGTATCATTAGATTTTTGCATACTCCGATGCTCGCTATTAGACTTATCACATTTCCTTTTCCTATTTGTCTTTGTATTTTGTTCTGGGCCATATTTTCGTATACGCCCGAGCTTTAGATTGCAGTGACTAAAAGAATAATATATCAAATAATTCACGATACTATGGACAAAATAGTTTTAAAATGGAACGTGAGCTCATCTCTATATACTACATGGACCTCACCTTCGCTTCGGCTCATATACTATATAGAGGTGATCTCCCAGTCCGTAAAATACACTATGGACTGCAGTATCATGAATTATTTGATAAAACATACTGGACAATTCGAACAGTTAAAACAGCGATGAGGTCATCAAACTATTTGAATTTCATCAAACGTACGATAAGGTCATGTGATTAACGCAGGTTATATTGTTGTTATGGACCTTATATGTTCTGAATTTGATTTGTCTTATTAATGTCTTCTCTAAACATGGTAGTGAAGAAAATTTCCGCTTGCAGCTTACACTCACCAAAATTTGTTGTTTTTTTCCTAACGTATGGTGTACGTTTTCCGGTTAAAAAAAACAAGGTACATATTTCTTTACAACTATAACTGTAACGTGTAATCTAAAATTTAAGTCGTGTGTACATCGTCGTAAAAACGTTTGTTTGTTTGATAGTGTTTATCGCCACTTTCAGCAATTTTTCAGCTATATCATAGCGTCCAGTTTTTATTGGGGGAGGAAGCCGGAGTACCCGGAGAAAACCCCCGACCTGCGGTAGGGAAACTGGCAATCCTTATCAATTAAGATTGGAGTCGAGTACACCCTGCCTGCAGTGAGAATCGAACCCGCAATCTCAGTGTTGACAGACCACGTGATCAATAGTAGACGAACTACCTTGACCACTCGGCCACCTAGGCCCCTCGTAAAAACGTGGTCGGACCACTATATATTTTCCCTATAGCATGCAAGTATCACTTTAAATTTAACCTTCACTAGATAATTGTGTTAACTGTTTTGTTAATGCCTATGAATGTATCATTAGATTTTTGCATACAAATGATAAAAATAATAATGAATGTTTTCAATTTATAAACTGATGTTACTCCTAGAAAATACCACTCACGAGAAAACACGTAATTAGTGATTGCTTAATTCTTTTTAAAATTTATTAGTTTCAGGACAGTAGTTATTGTTAAAGAATTCCTGTTTTTTTTTTAATTTTCTTACCTTTTATCTTTAAAGGTCCGTTTAAATCAACAATCACGAATCCCTTCAGAATTTCCCCAGACATACAGACATTTTGTGGATTCTCAAATTTAATATCCAACTTGTTCAATTTTCCCATGTTGGCATTGTTCTTATATTAAGTAAAATTACAAATACATATTCTTAAATGAGTCTATCGACCGATAAATTCATATAATTTTAAACTGAATCTGTTCCATATTCTACTTTAAACATTGTACCGTTGCATATAAATACAAATGCTAACGTTAAACAAAAGTTCGTTTGTATTCCTCACTAGAAGAAGTTTTCTGTCAAATGATTTATTGACAATCGATTAATTGTTGTGCAGGTATGACAATGTTATAACTTATTCATTAAATATGATGAGCGAATCAACAGCAGCTGCCTAAGTAACTATAGAGTTAGCATCTTACAATTGTACATCGGATAATAAAATGGCATTATCTTACACGTTTATCTCTGGTCTCGCATTCAATATAGTACTAATATTAAATAAAAGAATTGAAAAAAATGCGAGGTTTTATTAGAGCCAAGTCTTTAAGACAGATAGAGAGTCCATTACATGATTTATCTTGGTTTCTGAATACATTTTTATAAATAATTGAATTGTTAATGATGCTGAAATAAAGCAATCGGCCATTTGTTTTGTTTGGGGATAATACACAGAGAATTATTTCCCCAAGACAGTACGAAAACGGAGAAATTGGAAAATAGAAAAAAATAGCTTGTTGTTCAATCTCTGTAACAAGACGATGTGTTCACTATTGTCGCTGAACAATCCTGGGATCGGTGACTATCAGCATTTATTTTGCAGAAGCAAACTTGAAATTAAAGACACAACCTATACACTCAAGTCTGTCGCGTATTTAACCTTTGGAAACAGATTAAAATAAATCTAGGATCTTAACTATATGCAAAATGTGTTAAATTCAATTTTCCAATAGTCAACTTTCTTATCGTTGTTAGCACGCAAATTGTGTTTACAATTTAAAAACTCGCGCCTTATGCTAAGTTATGAGATCGAATTCCGATTTCCTAAAACTGAAAAATGAAACTCCAGGATTCTCAACAGTGGTTTGATTACCGAAGTAGATATCATCTCTTTATAAGTTCTAGTTGTCATCATGATTTGCTGGATCGTTATGGGACATCCATCCGACATTTTCGCTGAGCCACGGTGGTCTTTTTTCTTCCTGGATTTCTATAAACTTTTCCTCCGATATAGCAATGAATAACTTAAATAAAAACCTAAAACTGCGACATAAAATTATCGTTGTTAATATTTTTAGATATCATTATGTATATTTTGTATAACAGACAATAATAACTTGTACTAATTTGGCGGAAGAATCTCCATATTTAACAAAAACAATCATATTTTTAATCAATTATATTTTGTTATATTAATACATAATTACAGTGTTCATAGTGAAAATGAATACATATCATTACATAGGATTGAACAAAACATAAAAAAACATATTCACCATACTATATAAATATCAATTGATATGAAATCTGTATTCTACAACAATAATTATAGATTATTACATGGCATTTTCCATATCGGGGCCGATACCAGGGTCGATGTGGAAAATGACATGCCATAATCTGATTATCACATATTTGATAACCACTTTAAGCAGATGAACACAGTTTAAGGGGTAGGACCACCATTGTTTATCGTCTCTTCAGCTATATAAAATTAGTTGATTTTGAATTTTTCTGAACATTTTACCTTTGTTTCAAATAAAGAAATATTCCGGTCAAATGACAACATGTAACCCTTAAGTATTCTCTCAAAATTTCAGCACCACTTTCATGGCATATAAGAACGTACGACCAACCGGAAGTCAACACACTGAAAAAATCTACTTTCACTTTCAAGTTCATGTCATCCAATGACTCGCATAATTTGTATCTTTAGTACACATTAGTTAAACTTTATCATCCTTGTTTCCTGAATTATTCAGACTTTCAAAAATACCAAGTTTGTTCCAATATATATTATGGTTCAAAAGTTATAATTATAACAGTGAGCATCTATTTTTTAATAACACTACTTTTACGTACAACCTCATGACTGGTTCCCGGTATTGGTGGTCCTACACCTAAAGAAGATGTTTTTGTTCAACAAATTAGATACAATTTTTCCTAGTCTTAGAACGTCCTGAATATAGCTGAAATATTGCTTGCTTGGACGTTAAACAACCATCAATCAATCAATCCTAGTCTTAGATTTATGTTATTCGAAACAAATTCTAAAATTTTATTGAATTACATTAAGACGTTTTCAAGAAATGCATGAAAACATACAAAGACCTCACATGCGCATTATCATAAAAAATGAGCTTGGTGATCAAGAAATGCATTATTCCTTATTTTCAATTTCTTAGTTGCAGATGTAATTGGCAAGCTTCACACATAGAAGGCACTAATTACATTTTTTTATCATAAATTTTGCATTTCTTTAGTTTATTTCACCCCCACCCCCTTTTTTTCCAAAGTGAGATTCTGGGTGCCTTCAAACTGTTGGAATAAGACTTTTATCTCTGGAAATACATTTCAATTAAGAAAAATAGTATAAAACTGTCCTAATTATGCATCTAGTCCACCCTGTGAATGTTTTTGAGTTCAAATTAAAATTTATTGATATTCCGTTGTACTCTATTTTGTACATAAATAGTTTTTAAACTGAAACTAAAATTTTATTGATTTCATTAAATGCGTTCACTATTCCTGTAAGCTTAGTAATCAAATGAACATTCCTTACTAACAAGAGGCTCACAGGAATCTGTAATCGCTTACCTGGAATCCAAATGACTTCAACTATATTTAAATTTTTGAAATTAACAGTTTCAGCCTAGTTGTTATAGCTTTTAAGTTACTGTGCAAAAACTAAACATTTCTTCAAAAATTATAGTTAAATACAATAACTCCTATAAGGTGCCATCAGACAATTTCTGAAAATTAAATGGTTTGTAGGCATTGTCCTTTAGGGTACTTTAGAAATTTACAGTTTTACTCTACTAGTAGGTGTGTTATAGACTAATTGATAATTCAAAAACTGTTCATTTGTCCAAATTCATAATGAAAGGGCAAAAACTCCTATAAAGAGTCATCTTGCAATTTTGGACTAAGCAATCATTTGTAGGGCTTCTATTGCTGATCATTTGTGCAATGTACAGTTTCAATCTAGCTGCTTTAGTTTTCAAGTTACAGGACAAATATGAAAAATTTCATAACAAAATTGTCGATTTAGGGCAATAACCCCTATAAGGAGTCATCTGACAATTTCAGACCAATAAAGTGAATTGTAGGGCTTTTAATGCTGATCATTTTTGCAATTTATAATTTCACTCTAGCTGTTATTGCTTTTAAGTTACAGGACAAAAACGGAAAAATTCATAAAAAATTGCAATTTAAGGGCAATAACTCCTATAAGGAGTCATCTGACAATTTCACACTTTATAATAATTTGTAGGGTTTGTATTGCTAATCATTTTTGCTATTAACAGTTTCACTCTAGCTGTTACAGTTTTTAAGTTACAGGACAAAAACGGAAAATTTCATAAAAAATTGTCATTTTTGGGCAATAACTCATATAAGGAGTCATTTGACTATTTCAGACCAATCAAGTGAATTGTAGGGCTTTTATTGCTGATCATTATTGCCATTTACAGTTTCACTCTACCTCGTATAGTTTTCAGGTTATATTGTAAATACCAAAAATTTCCTACAAGAAGCCAATACACAACTTCACACTAATAGCAACTATTGTAGACCTTAATGTTCTGATCAATTTGAAGTAAGGTTTTCTCTATAGCTATTATAATTTTCCAGATAATGATCAAAAACCAGTGTTGCCCCATGTTCTATTTTTAGTAACAGCAGCCATATTTGTCTGTTGATCAACACCCTGGGTACAAACTTGAAACAAGGAACCCTAAGGATGATTGTGGCCAAGGTTGAAAAAAATTGGCCCAGTGGTTTCAGAGGAGAAGATTTTTGAAAAAGTTTACGACGGACGACGGA
Source organism: Limnoperna fortunei (assembly GCA_944474755.1). NCBI lineage: Eukaryota > Metazoa > Mollusca > Bivalvia > Mytilida > Modiolidae > Limnoperna > Limnoperna fortunei. The sequence continues at coordinate 63,919,975 of OX104116.1, forward strand.
CGCCAAGTGATGGCAAAAGCTCACCTGGACCTTCGGTCCAGGTGAGCTAAAAATCCCACTTAAGTTCAAACTGGCATACAAAGAAACACAATTTTATCTTGCTTGGTATGAAATTGCAAAAATTAACAAATTTCCCATTACTGTTCATTTTTAGTGAATTTTTGTTATATGTACTATCATCTCAAGGCCCAATTATCTTTACAAGTACAAGTCTTGCATATGGTTACTAGTTTACTAACACATTTACCCCAGCAAACACCAGATTAGAAAATAAATACTTTTAGTATAAAACCATGCCAGCAATGTAACCGACTTAAGCCGCAGGTGTAAAATTGACAAATTCATCTGAAATACACTATTTTTCTGCATACTAGAATGTCTACATGTTCTAATTTTATACATTTTTACCCCTTCACTAATTTTATACATTTTTACCCCTTCACTACATCTAAAACTCAACAGAAGTTTATTTAAATTAAAGCACATTCTACTAAGTTTTGACCACTACAGACCCCCAAAATTTGTTAAAATGTTATATAATACCATGTTTAGACTGAAATTTTACACCCCAATAGGTTTTGGCTCTGATAAGCAATTAAAATTATTGTAATTGTGATTTACCTTCTTTCTGTACCATTTTTTATCGAAGTTGATATACCTGGCCACTGCTTCTACTAAGAATATGTTTTTGTTCAACAAATTATATATAATTTTTCCAAGTCTGAGATTTATGTTATTCGAAACAAATTCTAAAATTTTATTGAATTCCATTAAGCGGTTTTCAAGAAATGCATGAAAACATACTAAGACCTCATATGCACATTATCATGAAAAATGAGCTTGGTGATCAAATGAGAAATGCATTATTTCTTAATTTTCAATTTCTTTGTTGCAACCTCAGGACTGGTTCCCGGTATTTGGTCGATTCAATGTCAGTGTACATAATTGTATTTTTTCAAGTATTTAATTCTGATTATTTGTTTCAGATTTGTTCCCATGCAAGTTCAGCTGGTTTCAGAGCAGAAATTGTCGAGAACATAGAAAGCATCCTCCAGATCATCGCAGGCCAAGGTGTTTGAACTGTGGGACCTGTACACCAACAGCGAACTTAGTCGATCGCAGTTACTGAAGTCGGTTGGACTTATCATCGCCCCAAAGTTTTAAGAAATGCATGAACAATATTATGGACACAGGAACACTATTATAGACACATGTTGTCGAACAAATTATGAACAATGTTATCTTGAATGTTGTACGGCATTTACTTTGTTATCAGATTATTTATAATGAATGTATTAAACCTTCTTGTTGGTTTATAACTAAAAAAACAACCTAGAATTATGCAATGTGTGCATTCAGATTCAGCAAAACGTCTAATAATATGTTTCCTATTCTATTTTTTACACAATATTAATACATTTGGAGAAAGAACATCATAAACAAAGTTGGGACAAATTGACCAGAACTGGGACAAATGGTTTGGGACAAATTGACTTGTATCCGTCCTACACCTTAATATTTAATTAAAACGTAATAAAACACAAAAACATATACACAACTTTAATAGTTCAAAATCATAGGTTTTGGAAGAAAGCAAGTATTTATAATAGATGTGTCACTCGGTAAAAACTCTTGGTTTTTTTTAGTTAAGTATTTTCATTTTTCATACCATCAACAAATGTAGAAGTTTTTTCCGAAGTGACAGCAACAAAACTGTCATCCGTAATTTTGTAAGTTGAAGTTATCATCCGTCATTTTGTTAGTTAATGTTCGTCTGCTATGTTGACATATGAGCGGAAGTGCAAAATTAAAGCGGAAGCTAAAAACAGATATCTGCAGCCACCAGGGCTAATATCGATATTAGACCCGAGGGCTGATATCGGTCCATCACTTCCGGCCATATCAAATATGCAAAAATGTTCATATTACCACCAAATGTGATAAACCTTACTATAAACACCCCTTTTCCATTGATTTTTTGTTTTTTAGCTTGTTCCCGTCCTGCATAATATCTGAAATACTACTCGCTAAACATAAAGCAGACATCCAATCAATCAATCAATCCATCCACAGAGCTAATCAGCGCATCAGCAGATGGTGGATATGGAAAAATTGATCACCATCCATAAGCTAAAGACTCCTTTTAAAGATTAAAAAAAACACAAAAAAGAGAACGCAGATCAAACAAAGGCAAAATAATTCGTCTTTGGCCAGTACCAATTTCCCGCATAGATTTGTTCTATAGCCTGTTCTCTTCCTTGAACTGCAAAACTGCAAAACTAGCTTGTTCCCGTCCTGCATAATATCTAAAATACTACTCGCTGGACATAAAGCAGCCATTCAATAATCAATCAATCCATCCACAGAGCTAAACCGCATTCGCAGATGGTGGATAGGGAAAACCTGACTGCCATCCATAGGCTAAAGACCCCTTTTCTAGTTAAAAAACACAAACAAAAAGGAGAAAGAGTATCAAACGTAGGCAAAAAAATCCGTCTGTGGCCAGTACTAATTTCCCGCATAGATTTGTTCTATAGCCTGTTCTCTTCCTTCATTTAAAACTGCAAAACTGCTGAATGGACGTTTAATACCTATTAAAACAAGTAATCCAATGCACAGTTATCTTAAGTATGTATTAACACAAGCGTGATTAGATTTGTATTCACTCAAGTACGTATTTCCCCTTGATATGAGTATGTAGTGAAAGTGAGTTGTTTTAAGCAATCAACTTAATTAACATGTTTCATTATCATCTAAATCAATGCACTGTAACATTTAATTAATCTTGTGCTCTTTTTTGACAAAGGATTAAGATTACTTAAAAGGCGATGCCATTGTGTTTAAGAAATACTACTCAAAACATAACATGGACAAAAGCAGTCAAATGGGAGAATCGATGCATTCTTACAATGATAACAATGATTCAAGCGGTAAGCACATCAAACTTTGAAATTTATCATTAAAAATGTGATCTATATTTTCATACCTTTTAATTTTATTAGAGCATTATTTAAAAGTTAAATAATCAGTCATTATCATTGTCAGACCCGACAACCCCCAACACTAGGCAGCTCCGTGGGTAGAGCGCTGGGAGCCCTTCCAAAACAAAAAATGTGAAGTTGAAATAATAACATGTTTTAGAGCTTTTATCATTAAATTACCTAATGAAAAGCTATTTCTGGCTAAGATATTCTACATTTTCCGAATAGAAACCCCTTAGAAGTTGCAATTCTTCTGTCGGTATGTATACACTTGAATTAGTCATATTTTATCAAATGGCGTTCCAGTTTAAAGAATGATTCCTAATGTTCCATCTACAGAGCTGGATCCATACTGGGAGGGTTCCAAGTGTTTGACCCGCAGAGCAGCCCAGCGCGTCCCCGGGTGGTGGATAGGGAAGACCTCTCTGGGGGAGGGGGTGTCAGGTCATTTTACGGAAAGACCTGCGACCATAGTGGGTAACGTGTTTGGTGAGCGCCAAGCACTTTGCACGACAGAGACTCCTTTTCTAGATATCGAAAACGAGTAGGATCATTGAAACGCTACAAAAAGGCTAAATTCTCCCACTTTACCCAATACTCCATACTTTTAGATTGGAAGTCAACAATGTGTTTTCCGTGTCCCACCCCACGCACTTTTTACATTGATTTATTGTTTGTTAGCTTGTTCCCGTCCTGTATAATATCTGCAATACTGCTCGCTGGACATGAAGCAGACATCCAATCAATCAATGCATCCGCAGATGGTGGATAGGGAAAACCTGACTGCCATCCATAAGCGAAAGACTCCTTTTAAAGTTAAACAACCCTTAGCAGTTGCAATTCTTCTGTCGATGTACACTAGAACTAGTCATATTTAATCAACAAGAGTTCCAGTTTACAAAATGAGTCCTAATGTTCCATCCATAGAGCTGAGAGGGTTCTCAGTGTTAGACCCACATAGGAGCCCAGCGCGTCCCCGGTTGGCGGATAGGGGAGACCCTCTGTTTTTTGTGGGGGGGGGTTGTTGTCGGGTAATAATACGGAATGACCTGCGACCATAATGGGTAACGTGTTTGGAGAGTGCCACGCTCCTTGCACGATAGAGACTCCTTTGGTAGATTTCTTAAAAGAGTAGGATCATTGAAGCCGATGCAAAAACGCTAAATTCTCCGACTCTACCCAATACTCCATACTTTTAGAGTGGAAGTCAAAAATGTGTTTCCTATGTGCCATGCCACCCCCTTTTCCATTCGTTTATTGTTTGTTAGCTTGTTTCCGTCCCGAGTAATATCTGAAATACTGCTCGCTGGACATAAAGCAGACATCCATTCAATCCATCAACAGAGCTAATCAACGCATCCTTAGATTGTGGGTAAGGAAAAATTGACTTCCATCCACAAGCTAAAGACTCCTTTTAAAGTTACAAAATACAAAAAGAGAACGCAGATCAAACAAAGGCTAAAAAATCCGTCTTTTGCCAGAACCCACTTTCCACATCAATTTGTTCTATAGCCAGTTCTCTTTCTCAATTTAAAACTGCAAAACTGCTGAATGGACGTTTAACAACTATTTAAACAAGTTATCCAGTGTACAGTTATCTTAAGTATATATTCACACAAGCGTGATTAGATTTGTATTCACTCCAGTACGTACATTCCCCTTGATATGAGTATGTAGTGAAAGTGAGTTGTTTTAAGCAATCAACTTAATTAACATGTTTCATTATCATCTAAATCAATGCACTTTTACACTTAATTATCCTTGTGCTCATTTTTGACAAAGGATTAAAATTACTTAAAAGGGCGATGCCATTGTGTTTAGAAACATAGGAAAAATTGTGACGGTATCATTGTTATTTATAAAACGAATTTAGAAAAATACTTACATTTTAGAAATTGTGATTCTGTATTTGTTGTATGGTTAGAAAATATCACTTGAGCTTACACAGCTTCATTAAATCTTTTTAATATGTTGTATATATGTGCCTCCAGAATATACTAAACATTTCACTGAAGAAGCGTTTACTGAAATTGAAAATGATTTAATACATTTTACACAAAATACAAAACTTGTTGCACTTATAGGTGACTTTTAATCTAAAACTGCTAAATTGAATGATATTGTGATACCCGATGAAAATCTTTTTGATATTTAAAATATCTCAGACGATATTATTTTTATGAAACAATTATACACAGTGGTATACCATTGGATCGCTATAGCAAAGACAATACTAGAGTTAATAAATATGGTCTAAAATAAATTGAATGATGTAAGAGATGTAACCTTTGTATAGCTAATGGCAGACTCCACAATGACAAATTTATCAGTCAAACAACATGTAAGGGGTTAAGTCTTGTTGATTATTTATTACTTACTCCATATGTTTTTAGATCAGTTCTGAATATAGCTGGAATATTGCTTGCTGGACGTTAAACATCACTAAATCAATCAATCAATCTGAATTTGAAATTGTAGATTTTCTACATCTACATCTACATCTATATGGTACAAAACACTGTCTTGATAGACCATTATGTTTCGGAATAACTTATTCGCAGAGGCGTGGGCGGTTAGAATAACGAAATTTACACTAATAAAGTTATGAACTGAAGAAGAATATAACAAGGAGGTATCTAACTGTAGCTGTAGAAAAAGAAAGAGTTAAAGGACAGAAACAAATTCCATATTGCATTTTCGGTCCTTCTGGTTAGACCAATCCGGCTACCGTAGCGGCCCCTGGGCATACACCCAACCGGCATAGCTCTAATCTTCATTAGGACGTACCTACAATATGGACCAAAGCAGACTAGAAAGTAACAGATGATAGCCCCGCTTGAATGATAACAAGTCGGGAGTCTCAGCAATAGAAGCTGGCAGTTGGTTCCAGGTGCGGATCGTTCGAGGGAAGAAGCTGTATTTGTAAGCGTCTGACTTGGTGTGGTATTGTTGGTACTTCTTGGAGTGGTTAGATCTTGTCCTACTGTATGATGGTATGAGGTAGTCTGATGATGGAATATCAACAAGATGGTGAACTATCTTAAAAAACATGGTTAGTTGAATCTTTGTTCTCCGTGATTCTAGTGTCTCCCACTCTAAGCTTTCTAGCATGTCAGTTACCTTGCTGGTGTTCCTGTATCTGTTTGTGGCATATCTGGCAGCTCGTCGTTGTACCATTTCCAGTTTCTGTATTGATTGTTGGCTGTAGGGATTCCAGATAGAGGCACAGTACTCTAAGTTTGGTCTAACAAGTGTGAAGAATGCTGCTGACTTTGTTTCCTGGCTATTGATCCTTAGGTTTCTTTTTAGGAAGCCCAGCATGCTATTTCCTTTCTTTACTGCTCTGTCTATGTGATGGTTCTAAGATAAATTGTGGCTTAGGTCAACTCCTGGTTTCTTTGTTGTTTCTGCAGCTTCTAAGGTGTGACCTTTTAGTTGGCAGTTGTGTATCCTTGGTTTCTTAGATCGTGTTACCCTTAGGACGTTGCACTTATCGTGGTGAAATGACATTCCCCAAAGTTCTTCCCATTTGGCTAAAGCAATAAGGTTAGCTTGTAGATCCTCACAGTCTTTGTCACTTCTTATTTCTCTATATACTATAGCATCGTCAGCAAAGAGTCTAGTCGTAGATGTTACGCATTCTGGCAAATCATGAAGATGAGGAAGAGTAATGGTCCGAGCACAGTTCCTTGAGGAACCCCGCTGACAACTGGTGCTTTATCAGATGTTGCCCCATCGACAGTGTTATTTCCGATAGAAACGCTTTAATCCAGCCTAGTGTTGTGCCCCGAATTCCATAAAAATCCAGCTTTAATAGTAGTCGCTTATGTGGAACCTTGTCTAAGGCTTTTGAGAAGTCTAAGATGATGAGGTCTTCTTGAATACCTTTGTCTAGGGATTTTGCCAACTCGTGGGTTAAAGTGAGTAGCCGAGTTTCGCAGCTTCTTCTTGTCCGGAAGCCATGTTGACAGTCAGTGAGTATTGTGTGTTCATCTAGATGTTTCAGGATGTTGCTTGTGAGAATATGTTCTTGTATCTTGCAGTATAGGCAGGTAAGTGATACAGGTCTATAGTTGCTTGCTTTAAATCGATCTCCCCTTTTAAATATTGCTGTCACATTGGCATTTTTCTAGTCGTCTGGTATATCGCCGATGTTGAGGGCACTCTGGAAAATCTTTGTAAGTAATGGCGCTATTTCTATGGCTATGTTCTTTAAAATCCTGGCGGTAATTTGGTCTGGGCCACTTGCTTTACTTGGGTTGACTTTCAAAAGTAACTTTAGGACACCGCTCTCTGTGATTTAAATATCTGGCATTGATGGTAAACGGTTTCCTGCTGGTTTAGGAATTGTGGAGCTCATGTCTTCTTTAGTAAATACTGATTCATATTGCTTATTAAGGATGTTGGCTTTGTCTTTGGGGTCTGCATGCATCTTTCCGTTGTCTTTTAAAGGCGATACTCCACGGGTGACTTTGCGTAGTGATTAAAAATATATGACCAGAAGCGCTTCTATTTTCCATGGTTCTCCTCTTTTTCTGGGTCTGCAAACTCTATCAAGTTGTCGACATATTCCCAATAAGCTTTTCTCTGTATTCTCTGGGCTGCTAATTTTGCCTCGTTGTATTTCCTTATGTTTTCTGGACTATTTGAAGCTCTTTTTTTTCTTGTGCAGTCTGTCTTTTCTTCTTAGGGCTGATTTGACTTCTTTGGTTATCCACTGTTTGCTGTTTTTTTCCCTTTTATGGTCTTGTGAGTTATGTACTTCTTCATGAGTGTTGATAGTTTGGTCTTGAATGCTATCCATAGGTCATTTGTTTTTCCTGTTTCTACCAATGTCATAAAGTCCTTTGTATACTCTTTCAGTTCAATTTTTAGTTGGTCATAATTAGCTTTAGGATACTGCCAAACTTTATGTGGGATGCTTTTCTTCTTTAGAGGTCTAAGACTTGACTCAACAAAACCGATTCATGGTCTGCGATGCCTGGTATAATTCTTACTTGGTTAACAAGTGTCTCATTATTTGTGAAAAATAGGTCCAAGATGTTCGCTTGTGATTCTGTTATTCTAGTTGGTTCTTGTACGAGTTGGTCTAGTGCTGTGTTTCTGCTAATTTCTAGGAGTTGTTGGCATTCTGATTTGTGTGTTGCTCCAGTTTTGATACTTTCCAATCGATACCTGGTAGATTGAAGTCACCGGCTAGCCATAGATGTGCTCCGTTGTGTGTTGGTATTCTAGCAAGTTACGATTCAAGTGTTTTGAGGTTTTCAGGGTCTGTGAAATTTGGTGGTCTGTAGAAAGATCCAATATATAGGTCTTTGGATCCCGTGATTTTTATCTTTGCCCATACTAGTTCACAGTCATTGTTTACTTTAAGTTCTTCTGGCTTCTCGCCCTCAAAGTTCTTTGAAACGAGTATAAATACTCCACCGCCTTCTCCATTTATTCGGTCTTTGCCGTAGCAGTTTAAGTCTCATGGGAAGACTTCTTGCAAGTTAATAGATGGCTTTAGCCATGATTCTGTACCTATTACTATATCAGCTTGTGTTGACTCAATCTGGTTTGATAATTCTACATGCTTGCCTGATGTTTTTACGGATTGGCAGTTTACTATCAATATTCTAAGTGGGAGGTCGTTTCTCTTTGTTTCAGTTTTGGATGGTAAGATGTGGCTGTTGGGGGATTAAAGCTGATTTCTGATTCAGTGCTTGATTCTTGAAGGTAAGAAAAAGAGTTTGCGTCTTCGAATATGCTGGTGTTGAACAGACTGGTTGAAAAGTTTTGTAGACCACAGCTGCAGCATTCTCATGTGATGTTCTTTAATGCATCATATATATTCTTGTTCATGCCTATACATTTCTGATGATACCACTGATCACAGCTGTCACGGCAGACTCTAGGTGTGTTTCATCGCACTGCCTTGGAGCAGACTGCGCAAGGGTATATGATGGTTCTTGGACCTGTGTTTGGCTCTGGTGCGTATGACTCTGCTAGTAATAAAGAACAAAGGTAAAGGAGTACTAATCGTTGTCTATACACTGGACTGGATCTTAATCCTCTGGATGGTCTCATAGTTTCAATGAACTGATTTACGAGGGATAATGATGATGGCATGATTGAGATGTCCATACTTGTTTCTGAATATGTATCAGTGTAAGTAAATTCCCCTTTAAATTTATGGTGGTTGTGTTTTTCATAATTAGAGTGGCTGTACTTTTCAATCAAGGCTATTGTAAGGAATATAGCTGTAAGAAACAGTTTGGTCATTCTTGTAACTTCTGCCAAATCCTGATAGTCAACAACCGGATTTTTACATCTGTACAAGTCTATAGTGATGGATTGTGGGAAGTAATAGGATGACCTGAGGGTCTTGAGGGAAGGAGATACAGAAATTCAAGTGTAAACAATATACGAATAAATAAACAACCTGAGAGTAGCTGTCTGAGTAATAGAAAACCAACAAACTGTCGAGAAATGTAGTAAAAGGTTTAGATATTGGTAAATATAGATGTTTTTGAAGAGCTGTCAAAAAAGTGTCCCGCCATGACCACGCATGCGCATTTAATCCCATGTTTTCTGACGTTCACAATAGAATATACGTTACCTTCCATTTTCCGAATAATGTAACTCTTAAAGTTAATCCATCGAATAATTGTAATGAAAAAAATAATATACGTGTAGTTTGGAAGCCAGAAAAAGCACGTCAAGCGTTTACAGGTGTAATCGAGCAGTCCCCGTTATAAATAGAAATAAACAATGTACAGAATAACATTGACGATTACACTTTATAAACTTCTGATCACGTGAATAATATCGTGAATAAAATCGAAACTCTGTTAACTTCCAGTGCTTCGTCAGTTTTTGTACATAGAAATAGTTTAAAAATAAAAATGCTGATAATAAAACATGGCTTAATAAAAATTGTAAAATCAAGCAGATGCATTCCAAAAGTGAAATTTAAATAAAAGCAAGATAAGTCAACTGAAACAAAAAATTCTCTTAAATCTAAAGGCGAAAGAATTTAGACAAGAATTGAACAAAAGTTTTGCATTACAGCAAGTCAAATGTGCAAATGAATTACGTAAATTGTCGAAAAACAATCCAAAATATTTCTGGAAACTTTTAAATAAATATTCTAACAATAAAAAATTGAATGGAGACATCACGATTGATACATTTTTTGGAGTATTTTAAACAATTGAATACATATGATGAAGACGATGATGAATATGATGTCAATGTAGATTCTGTTTGTGATAATCCTATTTTAAACAGTATTTTAAATGGCGAAATTACAGAAGGTGAGATATTTGATGCAATAGAAGGCTTAAAAAACAACAAATCACCGGGTATTGATAACATTGTGAATGAATATTTGAAAACCTCTCCTCCTGCCTTGATATCGCTCTATTTTAACTTGTTCAATGCTGTTTTCAATACAGGTATTATTCCTGAAAGCTGCAAACTTGGTATAATAAAACTTTTATATAAAAATAAAGGGGATATATTGGATATCCTGATATTTACAGAGCAATAACGTTGATAAGCTGTCTAGGTAAATTGTTTATTTCATTTATGAACACCAGACTTACTATTTTTGCAGAAGAAGTAGAATTTATTTCAAATAACCAATCTGGTATCCGAAAGGGTCACTCCACTTTAGAAAATATTTTCTACTGCACGCTCTTATATCTTTATACAGCTCATTCGGGAAGAAATTGTACTGCACTATTGTAGACTTCAAGAAAGCATTTGATATGGTTTGGAGAGTTGGGTTGTGAAAAAAATTGCAGGGTAGTGGAATAAAGGGCAAATGTTTCAGGGTTATCATTAATATGTATGATGGTATTAAGTTATGTGTGCAATTCAATAATGAAAAATCAGACTTTTTCCCATGTCTTACCTGTGTTAGGCAGGGAGAGAACTTTTTTCAGTCTTTCTTAACGATATGTAGAATGTCAGAATGAATTACTTGTATATATTAAACTGTTTACTTTACTTTATGCTGAAGATACAGTGATATTAGTTGAATCAGAAGAGACATATTGTACAAAATGGATATTGGAAATTAATGCAAACAAAACGAAGGTTGTGATTTTTAGTTAACGTAAAAGTCAAACTAAGTTTCAATTTAAATTAAATGGTTAAAATTTGGAAATTGTAGATTCTTACTGATATTTGGAAACTGTTTTTGAAATATAATGGAAATTTTGAGGACACGAAAAAGAAGTTGATCGATCAGGCACAAAATTCTCTATTTTCCTTATTTAAACACTTCAGGAATAAAGCTATTTCAGTTGATATTCAGCTTAAACTCTTCGACTCTGTCATTGAACCTATTTTGTTATACGGATGCGAAATTTGGGGCTATGAAAATTTAAAACAAATTAAACAAACACACTTAAAATTGTGTAAACGTATTCTACAAGTAGGAACAATCACATCGAATTTTATGGTTTACTGTGAACTTTTTTTTACGACTCAAAGTACATCAATTCAACTTTAACTCAGTCATTAACAGAATTTATTCATAAATGGTATAGTGATATAGAAGGTTCTTCGCGTGGTCAATTTTATTCTAGTTTCACAAAATACTTCTGTTATTATGATGATGAATTTCCGGTCATGTGACTCAATGGAACGGCTTCCCCAGCAGCTCCGTTAAACTTCGAATTTCTACAATTTCTACCAAACCAACCTATTTGAAATCAGACAGGATTGTTCTCTACCCAATACTCCAACTGATACAGTCACTCATTACGCAATTGTACCTGTATAAAGAGTCTCTGCATATTTCTATAATTTGAATTTGGTGCATACTTGCTACTTACACCACTTCCGCCATGACTTTAAACTTCCGGAAAAACAATAACAATAGAGTTTATACTCTCGGAGCTTTGATTTGCCTACTTGTGCACACCTTCTACCTCCCAACTAAAGTCAGGATAGACATCGCAGACAAGTCATCCATCTGCCTCACAAAAAATATTTACTATAAGTCCAACACATCAACACCTAACAAACAGTCAATCCCAGAAATGCTTGCAAACCTATCCAATTGCAAGAACCAGCTTAATCATGTCAGAGGTAAAACAAATCACCTTCTGTACCTTAGCTACATACTTATACCCCTCTCAGCAGACACTGAACTGAACCCAGGCCCACCCACCAAATACCCTTGTCAAATCTGTCACAAGGCTGTTACCTGGAGACATCGAGCAGTGGCTTGTGACAACTGTAACCTTTGGTACCATGCAAACTGTATGGGCATGAATACCACCATATACAAAGCTCTCGAACCATCAAACGCATCTTGGATTTGCTGCCAATGTGGTATACCAAACTTCTCCACTAGCCTTTTTGAATCTATGATTGACACCAGCAGTAATATCTATGAGTCGCTGAACAGATCTGATTTGAGTTACTCATCCTTTGACAACAATAATCTGGAAACACCTTTGCATACATCAAGCCCAAACCACCAAAACAATCGACGCTCCAAACTACCCATCAACAGAAATATCCGTGTAGCCACCATTAACTTTCAAAGCATAAATACCAAAAAGCACAGTTTTTGGAACTTCTTAGACAACAGCAACCCAGACATCATATTTGGCAATGACACCTGGCTAAAGCCATCAATTGGAAATAGCGAAATCCTACCTGATGAATCAGATTATGAAATCTACAGAAAAGACCGGGCTGATGGATTTGGAGGTGTCTTGCTTGCGATTAAGTCCAACATAATCAGCAACCAGATAGACATACCAAAAGCTAACAACCCAGAATGTGAAATTGTAGCGAGTAAAATTGACTGTGACTCGAAAAACTCCCTCATATTGATATCTGCATACAGACCACCTAGAAGTAGCATCGAATATACCCGAAACTTGTCAGCCATCATCACAGATATCTGCCATAAGAACCCCAAGTCTACCATTTGGGTGAGTGGAGACTTTAACCTACCTGATATCGACTGGTCTTCAAACTCCATCACTGGTAACCAGTACAGGAAAGACATCAATGAAACTTACCTTCCACTAGAAGAAGATCTTGGCCTCATACAAACTGTCAATAGTCCTACTAGGGAAGCAATACCCTGGACCTATTTTTCACCAACCGACCATCCTTAGTAAATAGATGCGAATCAATCCCAGGCATCAGCGACCATGACATCGTCTTCACTGACTCCAACATCACCATCTCAAGACAAAAACCAACGAAGCGTAAAATCTACATGTGGAAGAAAATCGACATTGGTAAACTCCAAGGAAAGATGTCTAAGTTGTCGAATATTATGCTAGAAAGATACAGCACAGACACAGACATAGACACCCTTTGGAACTTCTTCAAAACAAAATGCAGCGAGATCATGGACGAATGCATACCATCAAGAGTTACATCGACCCGCATAACTCAACCCTGGTTGACAAAAGACGTCCGTTCCTTATCAAGACGGAAGGAAAAACTGTACAAAAGGGCCAAGCAAACCAACAAGGCAAAAGACTGGCAGTCCTACAGCAACTTGAAGAAACTCTCCCAAAAGAAGTGTAGAGAGGCATACAACTCTTATGTAAACAACATTTTATGCGGCGACGATGCTAGCCCAAAGATGTTCTGGAACTACATAAAGAACAAGAAAAACGACAGATGCGGAGTTGCTTCACTTAAGCGGAACGGTGTCAGCACTACCAAGGCCAATATCCTAAACTCCCAGTTTTCTTCTGTTTTTACTACTGAAGACATGACCAACTTACCGAGTCTTGGCAAGAGCACAACACCAGACATCCCAGATATTACTGTCCACCGTAATGGAGTCACCAAGCTGCTATCCAGACTAAATCCACACAAGGCTTCTGGACCTGACGGCATCCCAGCCGCCTACTCAAAGAAACAGCCAATGAGATCACTCCAGCTCTGCAGCTAATATTCCAGATCTCCATCAACAAGGGCAAGATCCCATCTGACTGGAAAACAGCCACAGTTGCGCCAGTATTCAAGATAGAGATAGAAGCCAACCCTCCAACTACAGGCCGATATCCTTAACTTCCATAAATTGTAAAATCCTGGAGCACATTATCCACAGCAGTGTCCTCTCCCATCTAGAGAACCACAACATCCTTTCCGACGAACAACACGGCTTCCGCAAACGAAGGTCCTGCGAGACCCAGTTAATACTTACCATCAACGACTTAGCTTATGAACTGGACAAAAGCCAATAGATAGATGGTGTCCTGCTGGACTTCAGCAAGGCCTTCGACAAGGCTACTTGCAAAACTGAACCACTACGGAGTGAGGAACAACATTCTTTCCTGGATCAAGGACTTCCTATCAGACCGGACCCAGACTGTCATACTAGAAGGGAAATCATCCTCTACTAACCCAGTCACTTCAGGAGTGCCACAAGGAACCGTCCTTGGTCCACTACTATTCCTAGCTTATATAAACGACATGCCAAGTTACGCCAAATCTCAGACTCGCCTCTTTGCCGACGATTGCCTTATGTACAGAAAGGTCAGCACCACTGATGACTGCAAACTACTGCAAGAAGACCTGGACAACCTGATCAAATGGGAACAACAATGGCAGATGCAGTTCAACCCAGACAAGTGTGAAGTCCTAACCATTACTAAAAAGAGAAACCCACTCCACCACAACTACACCATTCATGGTCACTTACTCCAGCATGTAGAATCCGCTAAATATTTAGGCCTCAACATCTCCAAAAACTGGAACACTCACGTCGATGCTGTCACCAAGAAGGCAAACAACACCCTAGCCTTCTTACGCAGAAACATCAGCTCTTGTCCCCAGTCAACCAAGGGACGTGCCTTTACCACCTTTGTACGTCCCACACATGAATACGCTGCTGCAGTCTGGGACCCACCTACCCAAAGGAATATCACTGCACTAGAGAGAGTTCGGCGGAGGGGTGCAAGATTTATTACCAACGACTATAGGCAAACAAGCAGCGTCTCTACCATGATGTCAAATCTTGGATGGGAAGCCTTACAAATCAGAAGAGCCAGAATAAAGACCATCCTTCTATTTAAGATTGTAAACCACCTAGTCGACATTCCACCTGACCAATTCCTGATCCCAACCGGTGATATCACTCGAGGCCACAACATCAGATTCCTTCAACCTCACACCCGTACTAGAACCTTGCAGCATTCATCTTTTCCATCGGCAATAAAGACCTGGAACACCCTACCTCAGCAGCTGGCTAGCATGGATTCCCTGGATGGTTTCCGCCAGGGTCTGGCCAACATCACCATATCCATTTAAATTATCTCCAACCTGTTTTTAACTGTAAAGTACGGAACGTTTTAGCTGTTTATAGTGGAACTGTTTTATTGGGTCACTTGACAACAGTGCGAATATTCTCAAATCTGAGTCAGGCACTTACTGAGATGATGATTAGACTTTCGGAAAATAACAGAACTCGGATAACAAAGCTAAGGACGTCTAATTTAAAGATCCCAATTGAAACCGCTAGATGGTATAGAATTCTAAAGAAATAACGTTTATGTAATTTATGCAAAAATTCTGTTGGAGACGAATTTCACTATCTTTTTAAATGTCAATCTAAAGAGTTCTTGAATTAAGGAAAATGTGTTTATCCAAGTACTATTTATCATATCCTAATATACAAAATTTGGAAGGTTTGTTAACCTACTGCAATGTCAACTTGAACAATAAGATATCGGTTTTTATTAAAAACGCAATTATCTTTTAAAATACTTGTATATTGTTTGTTGTATGAAAGAACTGTATTATCATTCTAACTTGTTTAACCTGTTCATTTCGCCATGTTTGTACATGTATATTGCATTATATGTGGACCTCATGTAACACATATAATGTGTTTGAGCGTTATCAAATAAACCGAAGTAAACTGAAGAAATACTACTCAAAACATAACGTTGACAAAAGCAGTCAATTGGGAAAATCCATTATATGCATGCTTACACTGATAACAGTGATTCAAGCGGTAACAACATCAAACCTTGAAGTTTATCATTAAAAATGTAATCTATATTTTCATAGCCTTGCATTTTATTAGAGCATTATTTTAAAGTTAAATAATCATCAGTCATTATCATTGTCAGACCCGACAACCCCCAACAAGTGGGCAGCTCCGTGGGTAGAGCGCTGGGAGCCCTTCCAATACGGCCCCAGCACAAACAATGTAAAGTTGAAATAATCAATATGTTTTAGAGCTTTCATTATAAAATTTCCTAACGAAAAACTATGTCCGGATATTCTACATTTTCCGAATAGAAAACCTAGGAAGTTGCAATTATTCTGTCGGTATATATACACTTGAACTAGTCATATTTTATCAACAGGAGTTCCAGTCTAAAGAATGATTCCTAATGCTCCATCCACAGAGCTGGATCCATACTGGCAGGGTTCTCATTGTTCCACCTAAGGAGCCCAGCGCGTACCCAGGTGACGGATAGGGGAGACCCTGTCCTTCTGGGTGGGGGTGTCAGGTTATAATACGGAATGACTGGCGACCATATATAGTGTGTAACGTGTTTGGAGAAGACACGCTCCTTGCACGATAGAACCCCTTTTGTAGATTTCCAAAAAGAGTAGAATCATTGAAGCCGCTACAAAAAGGGAAAATTCTCCGACTCTACCCAATACTCCATACTTTTAGAAGTCAAAAATGTGTTTCCCATGTCCTATCTCACCTATTTTTCATTGATTTATTGTTTGTTAGCTTGTTCCCGTCCTGCATAATATCTGAAATACTGTTCGCTGAACATAAAGCAGCCATCAAATCAATCAATCAATCCATCCACAGAGCTAATCAGCGCATCCGCAGATGGTGGATAGGGAAAACCTGACTGCCATCCATAAGCTAAAGACCCCTTTTCTAGTTTAAAAAAAAAACACAAACAAAAAAGGGAACGCGCATCAAAAGCAAAACAATGGAAAAATAATCTGTCTGTTGCCATTACCCATTTTCCACATCGATTTGTTCTATAGCCTGTTCTCTTCTTCACTTTAAAACTGCAAAACTGCTGCATGGACATTTGTCAACTATTTTTATAATATAGTGTCCTCAACCTTACCAGGAATATAATTTTACTACGTCATTTTGTCTAAGACTAATCAGTGGCGTTCAAACCCAACAAAAATATGATTGATTGATTAATTGAATGTCGCTTTAATGTCCAGGGAACATTACAGATATTTTCGTAACGCGAAGAAGTTAATATACAATAAATCAACAGGGCAAAAAGGATGGGCAACAGAAACAAAATTTTGACTGCCTCTAAGGGGCAGGAAATTTTGCCTTTTGTACCGTCTACAATGAGCCTACTGTTTTTCGAAATCTATATCGAATTAAGGGTCTTTTTCATGCAAGTAGCTCGGCAATTTCCAAACATTTCAGTCGATGATCACGCCAAAATCACGTCGGAAATTATTATTTTCTTATCGTATCAATAGAAATGCACCATGTGGAATGGTAGTTTTTTTCGTCAGTCCAGTTTCTCTTTATGATGACCTGACAACCCCAAACAAGAGGGCCTCTCTTATCCGACTTCATGGCTATCATCGACAAAACAATGTACGTATAAACAAAACTAATCAATTAACTATCCATACAGCTGACTTATCGCACAAGTAATATGAGGCCGCACACGAGTCTGGTAGCTGGGATGTTGTCATGTCACGTCGTCCGTACATCTCCCATAAGGCGAATTGGTAGTCCTGGGCCCGGTTTCATAAAACATCTTAAATTTGAGGATTTCCTCAACTCATCCTCAGATCAAATATTGACCAATCAGATTGCTGGAAAATTCAATTTTGAGGAAAATCTCAATTTGAGAAGTTTTATGAAACTAATGCCTGACAATTAAAAATAACCCATGAAGTTTTTGTTTAAAAAACTATCCCGCTGTAGTCATCCGTATTAATTAAAATGGTTACATGACAACTCAGACCAAAACAAATTCGGACTATTGCCAACTCGGACCATAACCAATTCGGCCTACACAAATTCGGACCATTGCCAATTCGGACTACCAATAATAATGTTAATATTTACAATATATATGAAAACACAAAAAAGATTATAATTTTTATTTATATATTTTGCATGTCAGCAATAATAGTAGTATAAATATAAAAAATACATACAGCATACACAACACAAGTTCAAGCTTAAACACAATATTTGAAAGGTTCAGTCATTAACTGGTCCATATACAACACCACACTGCTTCAGCAACGGTAACGCTGTCAGCTCAACCTCCTCGTACTGTTCCCATGCTTGGTGCAGTCTGCCTTGTAATTCTTTGTACTTCGTTCTTTGCTCTCGTAGTAGCTGCTGCTCACACACCAGTCGTTGTGTCAAAGTAATAAGGTCTGCCTCCCGTTGCAGTGCAGGTATCAGGATGTAGAAGGACACTGGCTTTACCAATGTCTTTGTTAATTCTGGTGTGCCATCCTTAAAAAGATATTTACACATTTCTTCAGAAAATATTCATTATTGTAATTTTAAATATGAATATGAATATGAAGATGAATACCTTTCTCGAAGTCAACAACAAAGGCTTCTACAGATGGTGGTGTACACATGACCTGTTTGAGATGCTGGAAAATCTGTAAAATAATCATTAAATTATCTTGACAACTTGCTGAACGATTAAAAACTGGACACTATAATATAGCTATAAAATATACTTTACGATGACAATCTACACATCTGTTTGAAGCATCCATTTTAGAAATGACAAAAATCATAGTGGAAATGTTTTTATTTATCATAACTTCAAAGTCGGCTTTTTGTTGTTCCTACATTCCGGTTGAGAAAATATAGTACCAACCAAGCTTACTTTGCATGCAAATCTAAAAAAACTAACATCATGTTTCTGTTTGTACACCTCTTAATTAAGTTTATTAGTAAACAACATAGTGTTACAATAACCCTTTATATTCTATTTATTTATAAATTATGTGCAATCATAACGACCCATACAAAATCATAAGCAATTACAATTTCATCAAAAACCTTTAAAAAACATTTCTATAATGAAAAAGCGATGGTCAATTAATTTTAATCAATTATTACATTTATAGGAAACTATAACTAAAAATTATTAACTAAATATTATATACTTTTATTTTATAGTCCGAATTTGTCCACCGTAAAATCCCTATTTTGAAACAGTAGACCGAATTTGTTATAGTCCGAATATGTAATGGTCTGAGTTGTCCGGTTACCATTAAAATGAATAAGACTTATATGTTGCATTGACAGTCTTTGAAGGCCTTGGACATAACCAAATCGGACCATGGCCAAAACGGACCATAACGAAAACGGACAATCAGAGAAAAAATAGAAATAGATGTGTTATTATTTGTTTGTTTAATTTTTCTATATAGTTGTTTAAACATTTGAATTTGTTTTGGGCTAAATTGGTGTAATCTTTGCTATTTTTCTAATTTGTGTAATTGTTATCTTAATTGTTGATTAACGCATCTTTACATAATGGTTTATAATACTTTTAATTAGATTTTCAGGTGATTGTATATAATTGTTACAGTAAATATACATATTAACAGGAACCTATAAATTAGTTATACTAGTCCCAGATATTAAAGAACATCAAGACAGTGTAGAGAATTTTTATTTTTCATTGCATTTCACATGGTTAACAAAACATTGAAGTCAACAAGAACACATAATTAGACAATAAGACAATGATAATTATAACAATAAGTCCTAATCGCTACTGGGTTCATATATATCACCACATTCTCACCGGATCTGAGATGCTGTCATAGCTTGATCAAATATTGTGTAAAAAACTTTCCAGGACTCTGGTTTTTTCAGCGCTGAATACGGAGTACTTGCTCTTCAGATCCTGCATGTGTTCTGTCACTACAGTGTTGTCTGATGTTGTAGAAACGACCTTAAGCATAACGATTTTACACTAACCTCAGCATATGCAACTATTACTGTCATAATTAGGTTCGATAACTGTTTTTCAATGAACGATTGTTGTGTATCATTAACAGCAACAAATTTTAATAGATCAAACTACTATTATTAATAATAAAATTATTGTATGTTTTTTTCTATCATAATTTAAATATTTGACAATTTTTTTCCATCTTTTATATATACTTTTTATTTTTTGTCTTTATCATTTAATATGGAGTTCCTCGTTTATCGTTGTTTCCCGTGGCATCATGATCATAATTTAATAAAATTGTCAATGAATTATGGTTACCTAATAAACATTTGTGACATGTTTGTTATTTAGAAAACCTTTAATGTATTATAGGATTAAACACTGGGTTTTAGGAAATTATCAACGTGTTAACTCCGGCGACTCACTCACAAACTAAATATAAAATCCGGCTTTATGTCAATTTGTGAGGGAGTCGCAGGAGTTCATTTTGGTTTTTTTCCTATCAATATCTACAGAACCGCGATTCTTTTGGTACTATGTTTTGCATATCCCTACGCGTTCCGGCCTAGGTACGTCTCTTTAAGGTCTAGATTTGTTTCTGTAACTGTTTTTGCTGTTTTAAAATCGCAACGATTATTCACAGAATTATAAGGATTAAACACTGGGTTTTAGTAAATTATCAATTTGTAAACTCTGGCGACTCCCTCGCGAACTTGACATAAAGTCCTTCGGAGTTTACACATTGATAATTTCCTAAAACCCATAATGTCTTACATCATACAGAGGGGGTGGACAGGGGGTACCTTTCTCCTTTCTCCCTCCCCACAGCTCCTTTCTCCCTCCCCTCAGCTCCTTTCTCCCTCCCCTCAGCTCCTTTCTCCCTCCCCTCTACTCCTTTCTCCCTCCCCTCAGCTCCTTTCTCCCTCCCCTCTACTCCTTTCTCCCTCCCCTCGGCTCCTTTCTCCCTCCCCTCTTTACACTTCTCCCTCTTTAAAACCCTATAGCAATAGAAAAGATCACTTAATTTTGACTCAAAACTGATATAAATTTGGGACATGAAGCATATAAACGACTTTTACAAACAAAGCATGACTCATGACACATTATCAAATGAATTTAATTGGTGTATCGTACCCTTTGGTAAAAAAATATGAGGATCATAAACTGTGACCGGTATATTAATGAAATCATGACACTGAAACCTAATAGCAATCATACAGCTAGACCTGTAGTCCACATAGACCCATAGTCCACCCAAACTTGTATCTCTAGTCCATACAACCTAGTCAACACAGACCTATGGTCCATACAGACTTATTTTCCACATAGATTTATAATCCACTTACATTTATAGTACACCAACACCCGTAGTCCACACAGACCTAAATGTTCCGAAAATAATATAGTGTATTCATAAGTACAATTCATCGTTGTTTTTATGGTCTCTTGTTAACTGTCTCGTTGTAGTTTGAAAAAGAAACACAAAAGAAATTCTTTAACAATAAGACAATCTTGTATTTTTAAACTTTTAGAAAACTTTGTTCACTATCATGTAAGATTAGCATTATTCTACACTTAATTTACAGGGAGGATTTAATAGGTTTACATTGACTAGAAGAGTAAAATAGATTTCCCAGGTTTTACTGTAAACTGTTTAAAACAACATATTTGATTGTTGTAAAAACAACAAGCCCTTTCATTGTTCATTTCATGTTGGAGAAACGTGAATAAATTTTTTCAAATGTTGGAGAAACGTGAATAAACCGTAAAATTTTGATTAGTTAAAAATTAATTCATGATTAGGTCTAGATTTCTCAAAACAAAACTCAAATCAATTCTCAGACTTTTGAGTTATTTCTTAACTACCACAGCAACATAAAAATTCTTGAAGTTCTGATCGACTTAAAAGGGAATTTATACTGAAAAAATGGTGCTTATAAATGTAATGAAAAAGGGATTATTTGCTGTTGTAACATAAATTGCCTGATTATTTGTGCTATTTACAGTTTTACTTTTGCTGCTATATTTTGTAACCAAGTGGCCAGGCTTTTTATGTATTAATATACAAAACGAATGTGGATGATGTTTATTATATATATATATATAAATGAAAGCAATGACCGATCTACAAAAGACAAAATAAACAATAATTAATAATTATGCAAACAAATCATATTATATTGTCAATATCAGCATCAATCCTAATATTCAGTGCAAATATCAGCAATACAACTTGGATTCACTATACGTACGCAAAGTATATGCAAAATGTTGACAAATCATTTTGTAAACATTAAAGTTATTCTACGTGAAAATAAATGGCAAAATACGGTTTAAAACAAATCAATATAATAAACACCTAATTAAGAACAACTCATCATGATATATATAGCCACGGTAAACTATAATTATACACAAATGGACTGTGATTACCCTTAAAAAGTACTCACTATAGTAATGTACTGGATCAATATGTTAAAACTTAATCAATGAAATTCAAATTAATGTAATGAAGTATTAAAATGAAACATTACTTTACAAAATCTTTTAAACTTGCAAACTGCCAGCAAGAAAATGGAAAAAGTAAAAGTAAAGAAAGTGAAACATTATAAATACCTTATATGCTGGCTCCTGCTCACTGGTGACATACCTTTGGGCTTCTAATTCCACATTAAAATAAAAGACCAATTTCACACAATATATATTACTAAATCTAGATTCAACTAGTGAAAACTAGATATAGCAAAGACCCAAGGTATACAAGTTGGACCAATAATAAGAAGTGAGCAGATTTCAGAATACCCTAATGAAAACTTCAAATGCATTGAAGCGTATAGTTTCTCAAGGCATTGTAGCGTCAACATGTAATTACATGATATGATAAACTAATAGAAAACTTTTGCTTATCAAAAAATTAAATTATAAGTCAGCTTGTCCACATTTTTTTTTATTTTAAAAGGAGAAAACTGATATTTCATAAATTGTCATTCAAGGGAAATAACTCCAAAAAAGAAGTCTTTTGACATCTTGGACCAAACGAGTTATTTGTAGCCTTTGTCCAGTCTAATTAAAGTTAAATCTTTCACTTGCTCCCCCTTTTTGTTATTGGTAGCTGCGTAGTAACACGCAGCGACCATAGCAAAAAGGGGGGGGGGGGAGCAAGTGAAAGATAAACGCAGCGACCAATAACAAAAAGGGGGAGCAAGTGAAAGATTTAATTTTAATTAGAGTGGCCCTTGCCTTACAGAT
This sequence comes from Limnoperna fortunei, assembly GCA_944474755.1. Lineage (NCBI taxonomy): Eukaryota > Metazoa > Mollusca > Bivalvia > Mytilida > Modiolidae > Limnoperna > Limnoperna fortunei. The sequence goes on from OX104116.1 coordinate 63,943,142, forward strand.
CATTTTTGCAGTTTAGAGTATCACTCTGATTTTGGGCTACAGTATGGTTTGGTAAGACGGGCAGGGGAAATGGGGCATCTATTTTTATCAACTCCTCCTACAGTTTTCAACCCAGATCTCTGAAACTTCACATAACGATTGCACATGTATTGAATTTGTTGCACCTGCTATTATGGAAGGGTTCCAGCATGTTCCTAATTTTCCAGACCTTGGAACTTGGTCATTTTTTAGCAGATTTACAGAAGACAGTAAATATATTGTGTAATTACACACATGTTAGCTACAATAATGTAGCTCCTTTTTTTTTATTATTATGGACGGATAAAAAAATTTTTTTAAAAAAGGAGCTACATTATTGTAGCTACACACATGTAACTCCTACAGTTTCAGTCTAGAACTCTAAATTTCACAGAAAGATTGAAAATGTATTGAAGTTGTACACCTGTTATTATTGTTCAAGGATTTTTTTCCTTATTTTCAGACTTTGCGGTTTTGTTAACTGTTGAATTGTTTAATTATGTATTCCTTTATAAAAACTTAATTGTAAGTATAATGATAATTCATTGAGAAATTTATAAGTTTTAGCAAACACTGAAAATTTCAAGAAAAATTATAAGTAAATTACATATAATACTATAAGGAGTAACTGGACAATTTTTTGACAATTAAATTGTTTGTAGGCCATGTCCTTCTGTTTATTTTTGCAATTGACAGTTTTACTCTAGCTCTAAATTTATAAGGCAATAGTTTTAATTTTATTAACAAAATTGTTTTTAAAGGGCAAAAAGACCAACATAGTGATTTGCATTGTCTGGCTGATCATTTTTGCAATTTACTATATCAATCTGCTGTTTTATTTTTCAAGTTTTACTGTTTTTGTTTGTTTGTTTGAATGGTGTTTTAACGCCACTTTCAGCAATTTTTCAGCTATTTCATGGCGTCCAGTTTTTATTGGGGGAGGAAGCCGGAGTACCCGGAGAGAACCCCCGACCTGCGGTAGGAAAACTGGCAATCCTTGTCAATCAAGTTTTACTGTCAAAACTGACAATTTTCTAAACAAAATCGTAACTTAATGTCCATAACTCCTACAGGCAGTTAAACAACTTCTGAAATTAAAAAAGATTGAATGTGCTGATCATTTTAATATAACGGTTTTTTTTCTGTAGCTATATAACTTGTGAGATATTGGCCAAAACATGTGTTGACCCATGTTCTTCAACTTGCGCTTGTGAAAAATAGTTCAGATTAGGGCTGCTCTCAGATACATAAACCAGTGTACTGTATTACTTTTCTATAAATCCTGAATCTTTGGTACTGATCCTAAAACCAAGATGGCCACAACACTGGAACATAGAACTCCAGAGGCACTAAAAATAGCTGGTTTCAGAAACTATTTCACTTATTTAAATCAAATTATGCAGAACTAATATAAGGGTAATTTTCTGCCATTGTAAAATGCATTGTGGCTACTAGAGCCACTGATGTTCTGATTGGCGGAAATTAAAATGAATCTTGCTCTGAAAATCTGAGTAGCAAACATAATTGATACTGTATAAATTTTAAGATTTTGGCGCAGATCCTAAATTCAAGATGGCCACAAATTTTGTGTCATGTTCATGTCGATTAAACTAAAGTTTTTGTAATGAGTAATGTGAGCATTACAGGCTTTCCATGTGTAGAAATAATTTTTTTTTACAAGTGTAATTATGAATGTCTAAGACTTACCGCAGGTTGTTGGGTCTTTTTTAGTTTCAGATACTAGTAAATATTTTTTGGTTCGGAGACCTTTAATGGATGACGAAAGTATTTTTAGTTGTGGATCAAAAAGAACTATATCCGTCTTTTGGGTAACCAATATACTTGAATAATTAGAAACTAAAAATATTTAACCAAGATTTCCACCATAAATCGTGTTGTAAATTGTAACAAGAAAAGCAAGACCAGGCCATTTGGACATTCGGAGCTTTTAGTTCCTTGTTTTCCTGAAATTTGCCATTAGTGTTAGGTACCTAAAATCTAGTGTGGTGACGTAATCATTACTCTGAAATACTGTGAAGAACGGGATATACCTATAAAAGATGCCGTATTTTAATGTTTTTTATTTGTATAAAACTGTTAAATTAAAAAAAAAACTTTTTCAATAATGCGTTTTTCTTAATATCAAATTTTGCCCTTTTTCAATTTGTTTTCATGTATTGTGAAAACGCTATACATTCAACCATGTCTAGTAACGTTTGTTACGAACACATTTGTGCAATTTTTTTACCGATTTATTACGACTTTCGACGTATTTGCCGCACTTTAAATTCACACTGAAAAATATAATATCATTTTAGATATGCGTTTTTTTTCTCAATAATTTTTCCATGAATTTTTAGAGTACAACATATATTTTTGTCAGATTTACACGAGTTTATCTATTTCTATAGTCGTTTCGTTAGCGCGACATTTTTTAAACGATGTTTATAAACATTGTTTATTATAAACAAAGTTGCATGAATATATTATAAATATTCGAAATATTCGATAAGGAAAATATTAATGCGCAAAACGTATGTGTGCGAAAGCTCAAATGACGCTACGTTTAGAGGCCCCAATAACGTGCGCTACGTCTTATTGAAATTGTTACAATTTTCAATGTAAAAGAATTAACAAAACTTCATTTGTTTTAAAATCTACTGGTATTACATGTATGTACTACATGCAATAAAACACTACCAGTGCAAACTGCGCTTTGATTAATATTTGTTTTACATACATGGATCAAACTCATGGATGCAAAGCTAAAACTAGGTACTCTAAGTGGTGTCAGAGGAGAAGATTGTTTATAAAGTTAACAACGGACAGATAACAGATGACAGACACCTAGTCAATAAGTGATCACAACATAGAAAAGGGACAGACATACGCTTTAGGAAAAACCTTACTGCATACTAGCATAGGAAAAATTCTGATCATTTGGATGCAATTTATCTCTTTACTGGAGTTTTATGAAAATAATTTTAGTCTTTTAAAATTACATGATCAATGAATTGGCACTTATTAAATGATTTTAAGGTACGAATTAAAGAACATATTTGTAAAAGTACTGCCTCCCTCTTTTTTTTCTTTCTCCCTCCCCTTTTCTCCTTTCTCCGTCCCTTAACCTCCTTTCTCCCTCCCCTCAGCTCCTTTCTCCCTCCCCTCTACTCCTTTCCCCCTCCCGCTCTCTCCCTGTCTTCCACTACCCTGTCCACCCTCTCCATACAATGTAAAACTTGTTTTCAGGACTCGGTGTAAACCTTGACCTTATCCGGAATTATTTCGTCATTTGTTTCCAATTTAGAAATATGTGATCGGAACAACTGAGTGGAACAACTCGCGGCTTTTCTAAACAAATATTGGTATGCCCAACAAAGTAGTAAGAATTATATAAATGTTCAAAACTGCCTTTACTAAATTACTCAATAAACGCATGTCAGAAATTCATCAGTATCGGTTTTATTGTTGTTAGATTTTAAAATAACAAAACTTTACATTCCTCATAATGCCATGGACATTTTGACTGTAAAGCTAAAAAGCTAACCGTCTCTGATGCATTACCCAATTTCTGGGTTTTGTTAAAGTATCTGTTTTTTTTTGTAATTTGTATGTAGGATATGTAAAGATATTGTTTACGCCAAACTATTAAGCAATGGTGCTTGAACGTCGTGCTTTTTGAAAAAATAATTAAACAAAAATTGACTCCCTGAACAAGTGTTTAAAATGAGCAGTAAAAATATGTGTTGTTCTATTAGCATAAATATCAGAGCGAAAATAAAGATATAGAAAATATCATTTTCCCCAAAACAGCTTTAAAAAGTATGAAGATTTTGGTACAATGTTTACTTGGGGGCATTTTACTTAACTTTCTGCAAATTTCAGCTGTATAATGTCGTCTGGTTTTTATTTGTGGCGAAGCCAAACAAAACCCTAACATTCTTCTTCCTTCTTCCAGATACAGAGTTTACTCAGAACTGAGTGTTTATACTCCATGCATGACCAAAACTGTACAGCTAAAATCACGTCTATATACAATTAAAAACTGATCTCTGAATTTAGATGGTGGAGGTGGTCAGCACAGGTAGGGTGATGACTCCTAGTCCTGCTCTGAACTGGTCGACTGTAGGTGATTGTCTAAGATTTAGAGGCAGGTAGTTCCAAGTGAGGATTGTCCTCGGAAAGAATGAGTATTTGTATGCATCTGTTCTGGAATAGATAGTACGGAAACCTGTGTTGGCCCTTTTTCTAGTGTCAGCTGGTATTAATAAGGTAGATGGTATGTCGACTAAATTGTGTACTATCTTGTACATTAAAACGGCTCTGATTTTTGCTCGTCGTTGTTCCAGTGATTCCCAGCTAAGGTCATTGAGCATAGTTCTTACAGCCCCTTCTTCCTTGTCGTAAAAGTTGTTGTTTACAAACCTGGCAGCACGCCTCTGTATGGCATCTAACTGCTGAATTTGGTTTCTAGTATGTGGATCCCAAACTGCTGCTGCATATTCTACGACTGGTCGAACAAGTGTTGTATATGCTGCAGATTTTACTTCCTTGGGGCAAGCATGTATGTTTTTTCTGAGAAATCCGATGGTGCGATTAGCTCTACATGAGATGTTGTTCACATGTTAAGTTTAGTCCAGCTCAGGTCATTGCTTATAGTGACTCCCAAGTACTTGCTATCCTGTTGTTCTTCTAGGACCTGGTTATGCAGCTTGTATTGATACTTGCTGATCTTCCTTTTTCGGCTGATGTGTAAGGTGAAGCACTTGTCCGCATTAAAAGACATCTGCCACTTGTTTTCCCATTCTTCCAGCTTATTTAAATCTTGTTGGAGTATTGATTGGTCAGAGGCGTTGTTTATTACTCTGTACAACAAGCAATCATCTGCAAAAAGTCTTGCATTGGACTGTACTTCATTTGGTAGATCATTAATAAATACAAGGAATAATAGTGGTCCAAGTACTGTTCCCAGAGGGACACCTGAGTCCACTTTACATGTTGAAGATTGGGATCCTTCAAGTATCACCAGTTGGGTTCGATCATAGAGGAAGTTCTGTATCCAAAGTAGAGTTTGATCTCTTATCCCATAATGATTTAGTTTCAATAATAGGCGTTGGTGTGGCACTTTATCAAAAGCTTTTGAGAAGTCAAGCAACACGGCATCAATCTGTTTGTTGTCTGAGAGGTTTTTTGCGAGGTCTTGTATGGTGATGACGAGTTGAGATTTGCAAGACCTTCGAGCTCTGAATCCGTGTTGACTATCTTGACAAGATGTTGTGATCAGAGAGATGGCTCATGATGTTACTGCATAGGATATTCTCAAGCATTTTACAGCATATTGCTGTCAAAGATACAGGTCTTTAGTTCCCTGCGTTGGATTTGTCTCCTTTCTTGAATACTCGGACAATACTGGCTGTTCTCCATCACTACAAACACCAAATCCTAGATTTCCTAGCCAAATCCTTAATTTCCCAGTAAAAACCTTTTTTTAAGGATTGACTGTAAAATTAAGTGTTGTTTTTGTCTCGCCTGCGACGAAAGTCGCTGGAGGCGAGACATATGTATGGGAATCCGGTGGCGGCGGCGGCGGCGGCGTAAACACTTGACATCTTGCTTCATATCTTTGTAAGCCCAAGCCCTAGGTCCATCAAATTTGGTCCAGAGGTAGCTTATGATGAGTACTTGCCAGTCAGTCACCTGTCACCTGACCTTGACCTCAATTTCACGGTCCAGTGACTACGTTAAAGTTTTTGGGTTACGACAGTTCCTCTGTAACTATGCATGGTAGGATGACAATATTTGGTGTATAGGTTGCTGATGACTAGTACATGACTGTCTGGTAGGTGTCACCTGACCTTGACCTCAATTTCACGGTCCAGCGACTACGTTAAAGTTTTTGGGTTACGACAGTTCCTCTGTAACTACGCATGGTAGGATGACAATATTTGGTGTATAGGTTGCTGATGACTAGTACATGACTGTCTGGTAGGTGTCACCTGACCTTGACCTCAATTTCACGGTCCAGCGACTACGTTAAAGTTTTGGGGTTACGACAGTTCCTCTGTAACTACGCATGGTAGGATGACAATATTTGGTGTATAGGTTGCTGATGACTAGTACATGACTGTCTGGTAGGTGTCACCTGACCTTGACCTCAATTTCACGGTCCAGCGACTACGTTAAAGTTTTGGGGTTACGACAGTTCCTCTGTAACTACGCATGGTAGGATGACAATATTTGGTGTATAGGTTGCTGATGACTAGTACAAGACTGTCTGGTAGGTGTCACCTGATCTTGACCTCAATTTCACGGTCCAGTGACTACGTTAAAGTTTTTGGGTTACGATAGTTCCTCTGTAACTATGCATGGTAGGATGACAATATTTGGTGTATAGGTTGCTGATGACTAGTACATGACTGTCTGATAGGTTCCACCTGACCTTGACCTCAATTTCACGGTCCAGCGACTACGTTAAAGTTTTTGTATTAGGACAGTTCCTCTGTAACTATGCATAGTATGGTGACAATATTTGGTATACAGGCCGCTGCTCATAATTAATGCTATTAACGTAATGCTTATGACGAAATTTATTTTCGTTACTGATGCGGAATTCAGGCGAGACGTTTTTCTGTGTCCACACTTGTTTTAAATTAAGGGTGTGACAGGGAAATTAAGGTTTTGACACGGAGATTAAGGTTTTTACTCGGAGATTAAGGTTTTTTGTTTATTGGACTCCTGTGTTGATGATAAGCCCTCTGGCATTGTTGTTGATAAAGATTATGACTATATGTACGTCTATAATGTCATTTTATATATATAGATTTCTCTAAATCTCACTAGAAAAAACCGGTAATCCTTCAGTATTCATATGCATGTTATGTATAGTAGATGACTAACTTTACCATTCGGCCCATACATGAATGGCTCCTGTCACCTAACAGAGCCACAGGGGACTTCAGAATTGTAATCGAATGATACAGACTCTGTGTCAAATTTGTTGTATAATGTGGAGCAACTATAACCTGTATGATTCCATTGGGCATATGTAAAGTCAATTTTTGCAGGTCCCTGTTATTCTGCTGCTTAAGTAGATTTATGTGTTCAGCTCACAACATATTTTCCTCAAACATGATGCAATTGTTAATATGTTTATAGGTACATGTACAACCTACTAGTAAATGTGATCATCACACATTTTATGGTATCATGACGATACTTCAGAGCACCCTAACAGTGACTCTGTCTTGCATAGGTAACATTATGTCTTTCTCTATTGTGTTTGTGATGTCACAAAAATGTAAATTAAAACAGCATTTTCAGAGATGGCAAAAACTTTGTCCAACATTTTTGTTGTTATTTTATCAATGTCAAAATGGGGCCTCGGTGGCCGAGTGGTCAAGGTAGTTCGTCTACTATTGATCACGTGGTCTGTCAACACTGAGATTGCGGGTTCGATTCTCACTGCAGACAGGGTGTACTTGACTCCAATCTTAATTGACAAGGATTGCCAGTTTTCCTACCGAAGGTCGGGGGTTTTCTCCGGGTACTCCGGCTTCCTCCCCCAATAAAAACTGGACGCCATGATATAGCTGAAAAATTGCTGAAAGTGGCGTTAAACACCATCAAACAAACATCAATGTCAAAATTATTTTTGTTTACTTTTAAATTAATGTTGGTGCTCTTCTACAATATTTTCTTCTGATAGCTTAGCTACCATCTGAAATGGTTTTTTCTTATGGATCACATGACTTTTTTACACATATGCAGGTAACTGTATAGCTGTCATCTACATTTTGGGTGCTGTTAATCATCTTTGCTGTTAAAAGTCTACCTTGTCGTAAGTCAAGCGTCAAGTACATGTATGAATGCTTATGATTATGAATATGGTATTGAGAAGATCTGGATCATGGAAAACATTAAAAATAAACGAAACTTTATTCCCAATGACAATGAGTTTTTTATCCTTCAGATATGAAAAAAGAACTGGTATCATTTATACTTACTAAATATGGAAAAGGATGATTCAGACCCAGCTGACATAATTTCACAATCAAGCCCTGTAAAATTTATCATTATGGACTCGCAGTATGAATCAGAAGATCTAGACATTTTGCATCTTCCATTGCTACAAAAATCTGAGGTGAGTACATGTACATGTAACTTGTTTAAAAGATTGTTTGTTTTTTGTATGATGTTTAATGCGACTTTCAGCAATTTTTCAGCTATTTCATGGCTCCAGTTTTTATTGGGGGAGAAAGCCAGAGTACCGGGAGAGAACCCCAGACCTTTGGTAAGAAAACTGGCAATCCTTGTCAATTAAGATTGAGTCGAGTACACCCTGCCCACAATGAGACTCGAACCTGCAACCTCAGTGTTGACAGACCTCATGATCAATTGTAGACGAACTACCTTAACCACTCTGCCACGGAGGCAACTTGTTTAAAAGAAATGTTTTGGAAGAATTGATGTACTAAACTTGCAGAGTCATTATTATTTATTGAACAATAATTTTTATACCCACGCTCAACAGAGTCAGGGGTATATAGTGGTCCTCATGTCCATCCGTCCGTTCGTCCGTCCACATTTGGTTTCCGGATGATAATTCAAAAAGATTACATCCGAATTGAATGAAACTTTTGGATATTATTATATGTCAGGTTGGTAAGAAGCCTATCGATTTTGGGGGAAATCCATCAAATTTCATCAAATTTCAATGTCACAGTCCATGCAAAACGTAAGAAATTTTAACAAAAAAGTTGTTTCCTGATTATAGCTCAAAAAGTTTGCATCCGATTTGAATGAAACTTTTGGGATATTGTTATATATCAGGTTGGTAAAAAGCCTATTGATTTTGGGGGAAATCCGTCAAATTTCAAGGTCGCAGTCCACGAAAAACTTTAGAAATTAAAAAAAAAAAAGTTGTTTCTGGATGATAACTCAAAAAGTTTGCATGTGATTTGAATGAAACTTTGGGATATTGTTGTAAGAAGCCTATTCATTTTGGGGGAAATCCTTCAAATTTCTAGGTCGCAGTCCGCAAAAACAAAAAATATACAAAAAGTGTACCTTAGATTAGAAATGGTAATATTACAACCAAATCTAGTAAATTTTTTCTAAAAAAAAACGCTTGAAAGTAAAACTAAATGTTTTATAATCTGAGTCAGAACCTCTAGAAGTCGGAGAATCCTCTGCCGTCCAATGCTTTTTTAGAACTTGATGGTAGTGTCCCATCAGGGTCTAAAAAAAGTGTTGGACAACAGAGGATTCTTAGATTAGAGCCTCGGGGAAGTAAGGGTTGACCAAAATGACCTTCAACTTAATAGGGCTTCTATGAATTGTTTCAAACTTACACGAAGTACATTTACTAGTATAAGGAGTATATAGAAGGCAAAGAAAGAAATTTTCAGCCACTCAATCTATTGCACATTCTCTATGTTATCAGCATCAACAGCTAGTATGTAATCCTATACTTTATGATAAAATAATCCTCATTAAGAGTACATGTATGCTTATGTACATTTTATTTGGAAACAATTGCTATGTTACTTTTGAAAATTCACTCTTTAACATTCTTAAAATAAATGTTTCTCATGATTAGATTAGTGACAGTACCATTGGTTTATATTTAAAATGTAAAACTCTAACATGTCTAACTAATTATTATTATGCGTTGTTTCATATTCAGTGTTTTTATAAAATAAAGCAATTTCACCCATAGATTTCTTATCTGTACACTTGAAATGCAAAAATGTTCATTAAATGTAACAAATGAATTTAAGTTTTTAATGGTTTCCTAAGTTGTACCTTGGTACTGTGATATTATCCCCAGCCGCAATGTGCCAGAGGAACACTGTTTTCTCTTCGTCCATCCATCAGCTTGCAGCATTTAGTGGATGCATCTCTGAAACTGCTTGATGGTTTGCTGTGATGTTTGTTAGAATTAATCATTGTGTAGATCTGCATACTCTGCAGTTATTATGAAATTGTGAAAAAATTTTAGGAATTAAAATTGACTCTAATCTACACTGGACTGAACAAGTTGACAGTGTATGTTCAAAAATTTCAAGTCAAATCTATTTGTTGTCAAAGATTAAAAGGTACCTAACTTTTGATTCAATGAAACTGTTTTATAATGGTTATATTTTGCCTTTAATTGACTATTGTATCACTATTTGGGGAAATTGTAGTGCAGTAAACTTGAATCGTATTGCAAAACTCCAAAAAAGAGTTGTCAGACTTATTTTAGATGCTGACTTTTTAGCCCCATCTGCTCCTCTTTTAAAAAAAATTAGTATTTTTGACAGTTGAAAATAGAATTCTGTATCATAAATGTATTTTAGTTCATAAGTGCATTAATAATGAAGCCCCACAATATCTTACAAGAAAGATAAATTACATCTCTAATGAAAATCCTCATCTATTACGAAATGCAACAAATGGAGATTTGTGTATTCCAAAACCAAAAACAGAACTTTTTAAACAATCCTTTTTCTATTCCGGACCTTTTCTCTGGAATAGACTTCCAATCACTGTACGTTCCTCGAAATCTCTAGATACTTTTAAGATTAAATTAGAATCATTTTTATTGAATACACAAAATCAAGAGATAATTTAGACAATTTATAATGTTATATTTTGTATACAATATGGACCTTAACATTTACATGTTTAATGTTTCTTGTTCATCAGTTTTGATATGTGTTTGTATGCTTCATTATTTAAAATGTATTATTTACTTTCATTTTATATTTTTTTCCTTTTTTTTTTTGTAATTGTGTAATACATGTATTATGTTATCTCTTGTATTCCGTGTAACTTTGTATGATGAACTTTATGAGGGCCTCAGGGAAGATTAACTGAGTTACCCTCTTCAAATAAAGCATTTATTATTATTATTATTATTATTATTATTATTCATCAAATGCCTTTGTTGGAAACTTGTACCTAATAATTTCCCAACAGAAAATTTGCATGTTGTGGTGGCCATGGTTTCAGACTTGCAGAAGAAACTTTGTATTTACTACTATCTTTTAAAAATTAATTTTAATTCTGTTATTTTAGCAGAAGTTAGTAAAAAATGATTCCACTATTTTTAATCAAATTAAGGTGCAGCTGCCTAAAAATGTTCCATGATAAATTTGAAAAAAAATTAGAGAGAATATATACATGTACATACCAGTCCAGATGCTTCCCCTGCATTAGTAACAAATAATACAGTATCCTGTACTTTGTGTAGTATTTTTAAATAAAACATTTTTAATATAATGTCATGCAAGATTATACAGAAGCAAGTGTAACTGTATTACATGTTGAATTATAAACTTAGCTTAATCGAAGTATTTAGAAATAACATGAATAAGAAAGTTATACAAAAAAGGAAATCAGACTGTAAAATGTTTGCCAAGACCATGTCACTTTGTGAAAGCATTATAACACAGTGCTGTCTAAAATTTCTGGGGATAACACTAATGGCTGTTAAAAACAGAACATGCAATTAATTAAATAGGCTTACTGACACAGTATTTTGTAACCTAGATGTAGCAGTTTTTATGTTGGTCTGTACCAGTCCTTTTTTACATTCTTAGATTCAGACAAAGAAAGAATCTGATCTGTTTGCAAGAGTTACAGAGGATACAGACAGTGATTATCAGACATCAAGGATAAAACATAGTAGGTTTTTTCAGATTGCTGCTCAATTTTTTTCAAGAGGTTTTATCTTACTTATAATTAGTACATGTACCAGTCTGGTACAGCAGTGTTTGTGTTTATGTGTTTTCTGTCTAGTTTTGTCCATGCTTTGGATCTAGTTGTATACAAATTATAAGCATGTATTCTTACTGATTGTGCAATTGTGACTAAAAAATTGTACATACATCTAGCCAAGTGGACTTCCTAATTCAGTCCGTCAAGTTCTCTGTATCACTGATTTGTAATACAATGTAGTACTCAAAACATGTACTAGACTTGTAGACTGTTGTGATAAAGTACTCCTCAAAGATTGTTGCTTCCTCTATATACTCAATATATCATAAACAATTGCACTCTCCAGCACAGAGGACATAACTGGTTCCCACATATAACCTCTGCCAGGCATTATTTCCCATTAACTGAGAGACTACATTTGTTGTCAGCCTGTGATCGATGCTTGTGAACAAAGACAGATGTTTGTGAAAAAATACACTAGATCTTATTTAATTATATATAATCTATTTATACACTTTTAATACAGTTATACATAAAAAGTACTGCAATTGTACATGAGGGTTAGGCATCATGAGAGATATCTATCATTGAGTCAACCAGTGGTATGGCAGATATGATTGTGGATGACGTCTAGTACCTTGTGGAGATTGAAACAATTGCTGAAGTGGTATTTATTGAATCAGTTCAACTTTTTGAATGTATTTTCAGAAAATGTCAATGTCTTAGTATCAGATAGTGAATATGATGTTCAATGCAAACCAGTGAAGAAGGATGCTGCAAATTCCTCAAGGTAAATTGCAGAGCTCAAAACTCTTGACCTGTATGTTGGGGTCTACTGTCTTGGCAATGGTTGAAGAGGTACTGACAATTAAATTTATATAAACCATAATAAATGCTGTATAATTTATTGTGTACTGTAAAGAAATAAAACTCAATGTTAAACTTGCAGTATGTTCTCAATTTTAAAAATGTTGGAGAACGTTCTCCGTATTGTTTTCAGAGCTTTGTGTTTCTTTCTAGCATATCACTTTAACAAAAATGTCTCATTTTTTAGTGAATCAATTGTGATTGGTGAATCAGAAGATCAGATGGAAGTTACTGTTATTGAAAGGAAGGAAAGAGGTTTGTTGTCTATTTTATATTGTGAGTTTGTCAGGTTAATTTTTAAAATAAACTTGTTTAAATCTGTTATGAGCTAACTTGAAATGTTCTGTGCTAAAAGGCACAAAGATAAATTTTTAGTGGGGATGCATTTTTTTTTCATCCCATATCTATTAGCTTGTAGCAGATATCAGTTGATACACCGTTTTATTTTGTTATCACAGATAATATAAAACCAGGTCTTTTTAATAGAATTAGTAGATTTTAATTCTTCAAATAGTGGTCACTGTTGATAACATTTGATTATTTGTATCTATTGTCAGTCAGAGGCCTTGGTGGCTGAGTGGTTAAGGTAGTTCGTCTACTATTAATCATGTTGTCTGTCAACATGGTGGTTGCGGGTTTGTGTCTCACAACAGGCAGTGTGTACTCAACTCCAATCTTAATTGGCAAGGATTGCCAGTTTTCCTACTGAAGGTAAGGGGTTTTCTCCTTGTACTATGGCTTCCTCCCCCAATAAAAACTGGACATCATGATATAGCTGAAAAATTGCTGAAAGTGGCATTAAACAACATACAAACAAACAATCTATTGTCAGTCTGACTTGAAATGTCTTTTTTAGTATACAGACACCAATTGATTGGTGAAAATCATACACCTAGAGAACTCGGGGCTTTTTTACCAGTCCATCCAGTTGGTCCATCATGCCTTTTGTTAACTTTTAACTTTGAAATTACTGGGATTATGCAGGAACAATGCATGTGAAGTTCTGTACAGTCAGTTTTCTTTTTGTCAGGATTGGATAAAAAACAAGTCCACCATAAACAATTCAAATGTTTTATAACCAGCTTGCCAATATAATGCCTGTGCGACCCTCTACATACATGACAAAGATCCCTCATTTTTTTTATCCTTGTTACTTTGCAGGGCTAAATATAGTTCTATCCTCATGTGAATTAGATCTCCTTTAATATTATTAGATCTCTTTTGATAAATTATACATATTCTTTTATTAATCAGTGATTCGTGGACCGACTCTTTCTTTGAACCAAGATAGCTACCATTACTAAAAATATTTCTCTCATCTCTCCGGATAGGTGATGGCAGACTCCTTGCAAGCTCTGTGTATACCATGGGTCTGGAAACGGTCATATTTGCCGGACATGGCCGAAATTTACACTAAAATGACAGACTAAGATTTGCTCAAATCGGACATCTAAAAAGTAATATTTTACATGCAATAATCATTTGTTGGATTTAATCCCTACAATTTGTATTATAAATCAACCCTAAGGCTATTTCCTGTCGCTGACAGGTGTTTATTGACCACCGACCGGTGATTACGTAATAAGGTCAACAGGTGACAGATCTGTTTCATCCATATCGCAAACATACTATTGCAACAACATTTGAAGCAACAGAGATTGAATATAAATAAATATTTAATATAATAGACTGTTTCTATATCACATTGCTAAGAAAATAAGAGAACTTTACAGAACACGTGCAACTTTAATGAAAAACAAGTGCGGCCAAAATTGTACACTACGCAAGTGCCAATGTGACTAAATGTTACATAAATAAAGAGAAAACCAATTTGAATAAAACAATCATTGAAAATAATGAGATCAAAAATGAGTATTTCATTTATAATAAAAACTTGTAAAGAGCATCGATCACAGAATAACGCATAAATTCAATTCGGGTCCGAACTTGTGGCAATTAGGTAACAACTTCCTATTTCCGGTTAATGAAAAACTCGCTGGGATATTCATCAAAATAATGCCGTTTCCCATTATTTTGTTGCATAGACAATGTCATTTTACAATAAAGACTTTTAAGCCAGGAGAATGTATCGCTTCATATATTTTCTTTTTCACATGATGCATACATCGTGGGAGCCATCCCAAAATCCATGGTACCCGTACAACCCGCTTATTCACATTATCGCGACGAATCGATCCGACGTGCAAGCAAGTTTTCGGTAGGAAACGACCCGAGACCAATATTCACTACCATGGAATTTGGTAATTTCTAAGGGGAAAAATGACCGAAATGAACAGGGAAAACTTCCAGACCCCTGGTGTATACTGCTCTGTTTCAGATTGGTTCCTGAATCAAACTAAAACCATAAAACTTTTTTGTGTAGCCTTTTTGATCAAGTTTTTACCTGCACATTTAGTTTTTTTATGTTGCAAGACAATTTGGTGTTTATGACATGGACAGTCCAAAGCGTTTTAGGCCATGGCATAATGTTTTCTTTATTACATCATCATACATACACCAATGATCCTTATACTATGAGAAAACCTCAGTGCACATTTAATTTTTCTTAAATGATGTACATGTTTTACAAAATAAATCTGTAAGATACTTTGAATTCATTAGTATTTGTGAATAACTACTTTTGTGGGAACAGTCAAACTATGAATAAGTTAATAACAGTATACAATTTCTTAGCACTTTTTATTGGAATAAATTAAACCGCAAAGTTAGCTATCCTTGAAATAACAAATTTTGCTCTAAACATGATAATTGTTACTTATTAAATTTAATAATACTATACATAGATTTTAGCTGCAAAACATCTTTTAAACCACATCAAATGTATTGTAATATTGTCCATTATGTTAAAGTGTAGATCTAACACAACAAAGTGGCAATTAGGGCATTCTGACATATGTTATATGATTTTGGACAATTAGCAACCAACATTTCTTTCAGTTGATGCCCATAAAATGGTAGAAAAGGATGTGGATTATAAATCTGACAGTGGTTCTAGGTGAGTTCAAAAGAAATAACAATTAGAAGTGAAACATGACACAAAAAATGTTCCTTGAGATCCTCTTTTTTTAATTTAAAGGGAATATACAACATATTACATGGTGTTTTATTTCGCATTAAAAAAAATCAAAAAATTTTAAACATTGTGATAAAGGTTAAAAATAAAAAGATTAGTCATGTCCTAATTCGACAATCTCAACCGGACATAAAATATTTATCAAATAAAAACAAACACTTGTTTATAGGAACAGCTCGGCTACATGTGCAGCTCATTTTTATTTATTAAAAATACAAAAAGTTGAACGGCTGTAGTCGTTGTACTATACAGTCTACAAAAGAAAAAACATTGTGAAATATCACTTTTAACAATCCATAAAATCACAAATCACAAACAATTACCGGGGTGGGGGGGGGGGGGGGGGAATCATATCGAGCTGACCTGCACAAGTACGAGCTTCGAATAACATAAAGCTGATTTTTACTCAAACAAGAAACCTTTTCCCGCTAATTAAAGTCCGTGTCATTAACATATTCATAATAAAAAATCGTAACATTTAAATACAACCAATCGCTATAAATAATGATATATTTATAGCACATAAACAATAAACACGTGTCTGATTACCTTTGATAAATACATTTATGTCCTAATTCGACAATCTCAACCGGACATAAAATATTTATCAAATAAAAACAAACACTTGTTTATAGGAACAGCTCGGCTACATGTGCAGCTCATTTCGAAAAACAAAGAAAGGCGCAATGAGAGTTGTAATTTAACTTAATCGAATATATACTTATATTCCCAAGTTTTTAGACACGGATAATCTATTATCAATGTTTTCTTTTACGTAACCATCTTTACCTTTATCTGTTGTCCAACGTCCGTGTTTTTTAAAAAGACGATCATCAATATGAGAATCTGCAGCAGCAGTAGCCCACCGGAGCGCAAACTATGTACACCGAATTGTTTTTTGTCTAATCCAATAGACTCTAAAGCATCTAAAAGAATTTCTCTGGCTGTAGTATAAGATAAATTTCCATTTTTCAGCTTATACATATTCTTTGATTTACAAAAACAAAGAGGACGAAAAATGAAGTCACTACTTGTCGTATCAATATTAGCCAATGAAAGATACAACTGTAACATTTTGACAGGGCATGTTATCTTATCTGTTTTTGAAATGACAACTTCTCTACCCTCTCTATAAATATCAGTTTTACTAGATTCAAGAAATATTTTAACATATGAATCGTAAAAAGTAATCTGATTCCTTCTGATGTTTGCTAATTCGGAATATCTCAAAAAACCAGCATATCCTAGCAAACACAAGCATGCTACTCGAATGTTCTTAAGATTAGTAAGGTCCAAACCAAATTTATTAACAATTTTGCACAAAATGTCAGGTGTTATAGGCTCCTTTTTCACAACATGATGTCCAACTGATCTCAAAGATCCTTCTTTTATTGTTACAACTAAATCTGACTGACAAGGATTCTCAACACCTGCCAACTTGTGCGCCCAACTAATGGCGTAAAAAGCTTCATTAATACTACTTGAACTTTTTCCCAAATTGGTCAAATGAATTAAATAAGCTGAAACTGAAATATCTGACGCTGGTAAAGTAACAGGTATATTATTACTTAAACACCATTTTGAAAAAGTATTAAATGCATACCTGTACTGCCGTTGCGTATTACTCGCCCTTGAGGCTAGGCAGAAATTGGGCATCTGGTCCACTAGATGTTTAATACCTGTGTTTTCCTGACAAAATTGATCCACTTCCGACCATCTACCAGTTTTGAACACAGCTGAAAAATGTATTTACATAAAAACTAATAATACAATGAAAATTCGAGCTTATATACATCTAAACGCATGACCGTGTCAACTACAATATCATAGACTTTATGATACTAGGACCATGTCATAAACTACATCAATAAAATCATACAACACATGACCATGTCAACTACAATATCATACACTTTATGATACTAGGACCATGTCATAAACATAATAAAATCAAACCACACCATGTCTCTGCAGTATCTTACGATACCATGACCATGTGTCTTATAGACTAGCATCTAGTCGTACTGCTAAAACAGTAGAAAATAATTTGTCCGTGCCAAAAATGCACTTCGGGCTACTACCCTTAATATAAATTCTATCTGTATCTCTGAATTCTAAAACATCTTTAACATAATCCTTATAACTTAAATCCTTGTTAAAAATAAAGGACCAATATGGTGCTGAGACCCATCTAGGTACGATCAAAGAACCCTTAGCTTTACAATAAATTAGATGTTTAATAACTTTAATTACTAAATAAATTGGGGGAACCAACCAATTATTATCTTTCGACCAATCTTGCGTGAAGGCATCAACAGCATCTGAAGAAGGATTCCAAAATAAGGAATTAAACTTTTTAACTTTCTTATTTTGATCACTAGCAAATCTGTCGCATGTAAATGGGCCCCATAAATCATTTAAAAAATTAAAAAACTCGCCTGAAATTTGCCAGTCTTCGTGGTCTATCATTTTGCTTATATAATCTGCCTTCGCATTATAAATACGTGGGATCCACTGAATATCAATAACTATATTATTATCTTTGCAAATAGTATAAATAGAAAACACTAATTTTTGAAATTCTTCTTTCATGCTTCCCGCTTGAACAATACGAACACAATTTTGATTATCAGTAAACCATTTCAGACTTTTCTCAGTAAGGGAAGAACTGAAGGATTGTAGGCTTAGTTCTATAGCTCTCATTTCTCTCCATGTAGAACTGCAAGACTTTTCGACAGGATTCCACATTTTATGGAAAACCTTAGAACCGATTTCTACAGTATAAGCTCCGCAAGCCACATCACTGGCATCTGAATAAACTAAAGTTTGACTAGGACTATAAGGAGATAAAAATTTGGAATTCATTTTTTCTACGTTATTTTTCCAAAATTCTAATTCTCTTTTGATTTCGTCCGGATATTTAATCAATAAACTTTTATCCCAGGTAAATCTTTGTTCAATACACATATAGCAGTATCGCGTCATCAACCGAGTTAAATTTCCGAATACAGGTGATAAGGAAATAATCTTACCTGTCACCTGGGCCAATAATCTAGCAGAAAAGGCTGGAAATATATTAATAAGGTGATTGATGGACTGTAAAAGGTCGTTGACCCTTCTGTCAGGAATTGAAATAGAGAATGCATTTGAGTTCCACAAGATGCCCAACCATTCTAACTGTTGAGTAGGGCAAAATATTGATTTTTCAACATTAATTAAAAAACCTGCATCTGACAATGACTTTTTCACAAAATTTGAAAGCTGTAAACAAAGCTCTGATGATGAAGCCATGCCAAAACCATCATCTAGGTAAAGAACTATATCAATAGCATTTTTTCTCCAATCTTTGACCATTGTTCTCAAACATTTAGTGAATATATGTGGACTAGATGATAATCCAAAAACTAGCACCGAAAAGCAATAAAATTTGTCATTCCAACAAAACCCTAAAAAGGTTTGTTGTTGGGGACAAATGTCAAAATGATGGTACCCAGACTTGAGATCGAATTTGAATAAGAACGAGTTTTTATTGAACATTTGAAGAGCAGTTCTCCAATCTTCAAACTTAAATCTCTCTTTTTTCACATATTTATTTAAAATAGAAAGATCTAAAATAAGTCGCTTCTTATTGGACTTGTTAATAGCAACAGACAAAGGATTAACTACGTAAGGAGTAAATGGTACCTCATAAACGCAACGAGAATCCACTAAATCTTTTACTTCTTGATTAACAAATTCGGCGTTTGACAAAGCAGATTTGTTGTTTTTCAAGAACATGGACGGCGGAGGTGATAAAAAGGGAATAACATATCCATTCTTTATTGTATCTAATACAAAATCGTTTGCTCCAATTTTAACCCAAAAATCATAGTTCTTAGCTAACCTTCCTTTCACACCTTTATAATTTTGGGAAAAATCTAATTGTTCGAAATAATGAACCTGAGATATAAATTCCGTAAACTCATCCGAGTTAATATCAGAATAACAATTCAAATAAGATAAATCAGAATACTTATCATTCAAAGAAGCTGGATCACTATTTTGTGGAGGTTGTTGGCTGAGTGATTGTCGATGAAGCTGAGCCGCTGGCGGTCTTAAAGTTGATAGGGCAGTTTCTTCTCCAGTGGCCGTATTGTTTGCATAAATGGCAGATATCCAGGGGGCACGGCTCACGTCGTGCGGCGCTGAAACGAAAGGGCTGGCGGACTTCATAACTAGGAATGGCAGGAACAGTAGCAGTAGCCACGGGTGTTGAAGTAGGTAAAGCGGGCCTTGAAGGATATGGCTGAGGTCGGTTCTTTCTGTCTTTAATTGAACGAAGAGCCCTAGATTCGGCCTGACGAATCCTTTTCTCGTCTTCCTCATTGTCAGCGATTTCACTTGCTTCATATTCTTTAACAGTTGCCCATCCGGCAGGTGAACTATCAGCAATCCTAATGTGCTTGTTACGCTCCTTAATTTTGCTGAGAAGATCATGGGCCAAACAAGCAAGTGGAGTAGTATCCTGAAGCAAAGTGTCGTCATTTAAATCTAAGTCGGACATATCGAGCTGACCTGCACAAGTACGAGCTTCGAATAACATAAAGCTGATTTTTACTCAAACAAGAAACCTTTTCCCGCTAATTAAAGTCCGTGTCATTAACATATTCATAATAAAAAATCGTAACATTTAAATACAACCAATCGCTATAAATAATGATATATTTATAGCACATAAACAATAAACACGTGTCTGATTACCTTTGATAAATACATTTTTATATATTTTAACAACAGAATGTAAAGCATGTCATTATCATGTTTTAATTCTAGCAAAGGGATACTTCAAAAGAAGCAGGGTTTTATGTAACATGACACGTGGCATACTGACGATTAATGGCAACAGTTTGCTAAGTTTGATGGCTTCTTGGAATTTGATTTATGGTTTATCTTTTTAATAATTTCCTTGTTTTTTTTTTATTTTGTTATTACCTTCATTGATGCTATAAATTCAAAATATTAAAGAAACATTAAGAAGCGTTGTTTCTATCAGAATTTTTTTTTGAATTTTTAGTTTTAAATCTAACAGCAGAGAGAACCTTGGGCAATATAATACTGCAGAAATATCACATTCGCAAGGTGCAAAGGTTAGAGGTCATCTTTTCCCTCAGATTGTAGACACGTCTGAAGATGATTTGTTTCAGGATGATAAAGGTAACTTTAATCAGAGTAAACTGGCAATTTCCAACCTGTCATAATTGTTGTACAACTAAAATTACGATTTTTTCTAACTTCCAATAAATGTTTGAACATATGCATGGGTTTACATTGTCTAGTTGAACACACTTAACCTTAACCATGGCTTTTCAGCGGTGATTTTGTTCACTAGCTCCATGAAGGAAAGTACAAGCATGTGCCTTCAGCAGTCAAATTTTTTGTTACAAAACTACTTGTGTGTTGTAAAATTTGCTAGCCATTTAGCATCACATAAAGTAATAGCTTGCAAAAAAAAATAAATGAAGCGATGTCTTGTTAGTGTTGTTTTCAACACCTGGTATAATTTAAAATAAGTATTGCAATGATAAAAACATAATAAAATTAGTATTTTGGCAGTAACTTTAAGAATTTTTTAGTTAAATATGTTAAAATACTTTTAATGGTGAATTTTAATTACATTGTAACTACATAACA
Source organism: Limnoperna fortunei (assembly GCA_944474755.1). Taxonomy (NCBI): domain Eukaryota; kingdom Metazoa; phylum Mollusca; class Bivalvia; order Mytilida; family Modiolidae; genus Limnoperna; species Limnoperna fortunei. Next base: position 63,964,494 of record OX104116.1, read on the forward strand.
TATTATGTGTTACAATGATGTAATTTTCTACTTTTAGTTCAAATATTACTTCATATATAATTCAATCAATTTGTGTACTAATGACAAAGAAACATTTATTGTAATGAACAGTTTTGTGACAGTTGATTTTTTTTACTGTTATGTTTAATACATGTATTTATGAAAATGTGTGATATAAGTATACTGATTAGTTAATCAAACTCTTTGTCTGTTACTTACATGTAATCCCGAATAAACTAAACTGCTATCATAAAACCATATAACAATAAAACTGCAAATGCCAAAACTTATTTAAAAAAAAACAAAAACAAAACATGATGTTTTTGCGACATATAATGCAACGTGTCAGCCCCCAAAAAGACTTATCCCTATAATTTTGACCAAGTGTGAGCCCTGATTGCATCCTATTACATTTTACATTTTTTCTTACATCCGTTGCTTTCGGACTTATACGTTTAAAACCAGGAAACAATCCAGGTTAACCAGGAAACGATCCAGAATCTGGAACGTTATTAATAACAATTGCTGCCTCATGGAATGTTGCACATTTTTGTTCCTGGCTCCAAAATGCAGGTTTTGGAGCGTTCATAGACAAATTCAAATGTAAACCTAAAAGCCCAACATTATTATTATTTTTGCTTCCTGTGGTGTCTGTGCAGTTTCTTAATTCACTTCTGTGGTAGGGTAGGAGTTAAACAATTTAACTTCTATAGGAGGGTCCTCTAATTTTCAAGTGCCTTCCCACCCGTCCCATGTATGTTTTGCTGGAACAGCCCTTAAATAAAAACCTACGATGGTAAGAATAATGAAGCATATAGTATAAATGTATTTTAAATTATAATGTACAATGTATAATTATATACAACACTTTTCTTAATATTGCTTAATATGGAAAATATCTGCAGCCATTTTATTCAGAATTTTTATTTAATAGATATATTAGTTTTTCCCTATTCAGTTGAGTTGAATTTATCTGGCAAATTTTTTGTATGCAACATGTTTTTAGAAAGTTTAAAACTAATCTTTTCTTAAAAATAAATTGTTAGAAGTTGTATCAACACCCTCTGACCATATAGGGAGCCTACAGTTTTCAGCACAACCTATGATTGTTCCAGAGACTGTTGAAGGAGAAATGTAAGTTGCATGTCTCTTTCATTAGATGTGTATATAAATACATTTTACTACTTGATGATTAGATATTTATAGTACAAATATGTTAGTCATTTGGTTGGGTTATGTACATCCCCGTGTATGAACTGCAGTGAGAATTATCTTACATGATGTATTTAATTCATACATAAATATTTTCAACTACTTTTGGTTAATAAATCTAAATTGTTGATTTTTCTCAATATCTACAAAAACTTTGGTTATGCTACGTATTCCTTTGTATTTGTTAAAAAGATGTTATATTTAAATTTCATGGTAAATTTCTTATTGTTTGTCATTAATTTCAGATTTGCTCTGTCACCGTCACAGGATAATTTTCCTCATGTTATACCAAACTCGCCAACCAGTGGTAATATTTATTATGAAAATTTTAAAAGTCTTGTCAATGCTAGATGTATGTAGCTGAAATAACTGCTCATTTATAAAATAAAATCACTGAATTAAAAATAAATTAATATTGTTTATGCATAGAAATATTTGGCATCTCTCATTTAGAATAAATTGAACATTGAGAAATTGACAAATGATATAAAATTGAAGGACAAACAACAAGTTTTCAAAGCTATTATTGTTAGTTAAAACCTTTGCTTTGAGGTTAGCAATTTCAAAATAATTATTTTACCATAAATGTGTATTTCTTTTCAAATAAAGACACTGATTGTGACCCAACTGCAGAACAAACTTTGTCTGATCACAAAGATGATATTAATGTGAGTATGCATTAAAACTTATGATATACATATACATTTATATCTTTATATTTACAATGCATAATGGTTGAAAGAAATCTTTTTATCTCTGGGTGCATTTATTTTTTACCCTTCTTTTGCTAATAGCTGTTAAAGATGCATATAACTATTTACAGTTCTTTCTTATAAAAGAATCTGATCACACTCAAAATTTAATAAAACATTTGAATTTTTGGGGGTATTTAGTGTATTAATCTAATTTTATTTTGAACAACACACTTCTGGTCTAAGACTTAGTCCCTGCATCATTGTACCTGGTGACATAAACAGTCCTCCAGTGTATACTAATATAATGTTATCAAAAATACCAAGGTTACCAGACTTGTGTTTTGTCTACCCAAGTCGAATCACTGTCACTCAAATACCAAATAATTCAGATGTTTAAAAGCTTTTATCATCAAAATTCTATACCTAATCCAGCTAAGGCCATCTCTCCCTTGGGAATAGAATTTTCATACATCTATGTCAAATAAAAAATGAGCATTTTAAAGCAATTCACCGCATAATTTTCTTTTTATCTTATGTTTAGTATTTTAGCATGTATTCTGAAGCTCAATGTCTCTAAACTGTGTACAAATACTTATATATGATCAAATATCATGAAAAAAATTGGCGTCAACTATAAGACGTGAGTTATATAAATTCTTTTATAGAAAAGCTTAAAGATACTATTCAACCTTTTCTTACTTTGTAAAAAAAAATTGAGTCTGACTTTCTTCTTTTGTAGAAAACTCTTGTTATAAGCAGTTCACAGAAAGACAAAACTAGAACACAGACTCAGGAATCATTTCGATTACACTTAAGTTGTACAGAATCTGGAAGTTCACAAAAACAGGTTTGAACAAATATTTTAGAAACAAAAATAAAGCATATCAATGTGTAACCATAAAGTCTTTTACTTACCTTACATCAACCAGTTTTATTAACCAGTTTCTGCTTATATATATGTACAGTAGTCCCCCTCTTATAAGACCACCCCATCTGAGTCATGAAAGTGGTCTTATAATGGGGGTGGTCTTTCTGGAGGGGATATACACACACTAACACAGGTTTATAGAGCTTGGTCGGTTGATTAGCAACAAGAACTGTGAAGTGATCAAGAATCACACATAATAAATATTTGTCTTTTATTATTCAGTATAAATAAAAATAAAAAGAATTCATGCAGTTTTTATCTGTTAAAAATGTGTAATGATAATATAAGAATTCCAAGTCTTCTTATCAGTGAAAGTTTCTGTTCCTGTTTCATCTGCATTATCATTATTTTTATCACTTTTATTGTCTGCCCAGGTTCCACTTCGTAGTTTATTAAGGTTCCATTTAGTTTGGAAAAATCCAGGTTTCTCTCTGTTTCCAGTTTCCCAAGTTTTTGACATCGTTTGTTGTATATTTTGATTTATGATTATGTTTGTACATTGTACTATTATCTCCTTGTTGAAAATTTCAGTCTTCTTGTAAGAAACCCGATTTCCGTAATGCCGAAATCAAACTGATCTACAATATCCTACTTGTTTTCCCCTTTCATCCAGCTTAAACTCTTTCTTTTACGTGATTTCGACATTTTGTTTACTGGTCATTGAACTGTTACTGAACTGGTTTACGATAATAAAACCAAATCACGTTCCATTCGTGAATTCCAAAATAAACATACGGTCAGTGAAAATGGTAGTTCGTGAGGGGAATTTACGTTGTTGTGTCAAGAAAATGTGGCAGCTGGTGAGGGGTGGTCGTTCGCGAGAGGTAATTTTACGTTAGAAACACTTAATGCATCAGGGTTTTGGCCAGATGAGGCAGGTGGTCGCTGGCAAGGGGATCGTATAAGAGGGGGACTACTGTACTAAACAGACTTATTTATATCATCACATTATGGTCCATTATGGACTGCCAGTCCATTATTGCTTTTAATTTAATACTTCAAATTTCCCATGTTACAATATACCTAAAAATTTTAATACATGTTCTAAAAATTCTGTGAGATGATAAATAACAACAATAAAAAAGTGAATGACAAAGACAAAAAATTAGTGACATTAATGAGTTGAAAGTTTGGTTCACTCTCAGATATTTTTTTTCTACTTCCAACTTGGTAATAAATGTAAGAAATGGGTTTTTCATTATGGACTGGTAATATATCCTCGGATAACTGCAATAGCGCTATGTGTTGACTTAGGCCATTAAGGTATCCGGACCACAATTGACCACGTGATCATATTTGGTGTCCCGGATGTCCATTATTTTTCAATGATGCAGACTTCGGTAATCTTCGGTAAGCATCAGAAATACTATTTGAGTAACTAACTTTTTTGCTCAAAACTGTTCAGGTTGACTCTAAATAAAACAATTTATTTAATCTGTAAAATTAATTAGCAATAGATTAATTTTTATAAAGCCGTATTTCTGGGTCGAAAAATAAAATTAAACGGTGACTTCTATTATGGGTCGGATACCTTAATAAAGACCTTGGATATATATTAACAGTCTATGGTGAAAAATCACATGTATTAATACTGAAATACAGTAGGTTCATTTCTTACCTCAGACTCAATACAGATTAGATACATTGTAGAGGTGTAACAGGCTTTAATAGTTGCATATACATGTAAAACATAGTTTAAAGGAAAAAATGATAATTTATTGAAGTTACTTAAAAATATCCTTATATTTATCACAAACAGCTAATTTATATGAAACACCAGTGGTCAGTTTCTTAACAAGTTGAAATCTAGGATAAGTCACAAGTGTAAGATTTAACCAATCAAAATCACAGAAATCACATTTAGGATTACACTTACGACAAAACTTAAGATTTACAACTTATTGTGAAATCCACCACAGACATTTCATTTTTCTATGAATTTTTATTTTTTCCCAAACAGGTCAAAGAAGATTCAGTACACCCTGTAGATATGTCACATGATGTTATTACCATTAGTCAAGATGAAGAGGAACAAGGTAGCTCACTTACAAGTTATTTGTTGTGGATACTTCTTGTACATACCACATTATTTTTTTATACCCCACTCCCACAGTGACCACTTTTTGTCACGTTTTTCAGCAACGATTCATGATACTATACTGAAAGTTTTTTAATAGCTTTATAGGGTCATGCCATATTGTGGAATTTATTTTGGGACCTCTCAGAATTTTATAGAGCAAAGTATAATCAGTGAGCATTAGCTAACAGTAATACTTGTTTACATTTAATCTATTTTGCCACTCATGAAGTGGTAACCTTTGACCCTTTTTAATGCACTGGAGTTCTCCCGTAGTTATTAGTAAGGTTGGTTAGTTGTTTTTGTGGGTCTGTTTATTTAGTTTTCTGGTCATGTGATTGACTTTCTATATTGATTTTTGATTTTTTTCTAATTTTTTATGACTTCTGCTATGTTGAATCATATTCAAATTGTATTGCAAAATTTTTTCTAGAAATGGATTTAGGACAATCAGAAGAATTTGATTTGCATCTGTCACCTTCACAGTCTACAGAGAAATTAAGTAAATCCACTGATTCAAAATCATTGTCAGAAGGTAATGAAGGTAAGTTTTTAATTCTAATATTCAGAAGTTAAACATTTATTGTCTACTGCAAAGTGGAAGGAGGTTTATAGAAATGCCATCTGAACTTCATGTGTGATAGCATTCTAAGTACTCTAGCAACTTGATTCTCATCAGATTATGACAACTACTGACAACTAATAACTCAAGAAAGGTGAGGCCTGTCTTGTGATAGGATGTTTTCCCCTTAATTATATGAATTTTTTGTGGTAGTTCTATCTCTTAAACAACTTAAGAAGATGTGGGAAAATATATGTTTGAGACGTTAGGGGGAATCGATTTTAAAAAATGTATGTGACATTCATCTGTGAAAGGGTTTAAAATTTTATATAAGGAAATGCATGGTTTTTGTTTTTGTCTCGCCTGCGACGAAAGTCGCTGGAGGCGAGACATATATATGGGAATCCGGCGGCGGCGGCGGCGGCGGCGTAAACACTTGACATCTTGCTTCATATCTTTGTAAGCCCAAGCCCTAGGTCCATCAAATTTGGCCCAGAGGTAGCTTATGATGAGTACTTGCCAGTCAGTCACCTGTCACCTGACCTTGACCTCAATTTCACGGTCCAGCGACTACGTTAAAGTTTTTGGGTTACGACAGTTCCTCTGTAACTACGCATGGTAGGATGACAATATTTGGTGTATAGGTTGCTGATGACTAGTACATGACTGTCTGGTAGGTGTCACCTGACCTTGACCTCAATTTCACGGTCCAGCGACTACGTTAAAGTTTTTGGGTTACGACAGTTCCTCTGTAACTACACATGGTAGGATGACAATATTTGGTGTATAGGTTGCTGATGACTAGTACATGACTGTCTGGTAGGTGTCACCTGACCTTGACCTCAATTTCACGGTCCAGCGACTACGTTAAAGTTTTTGGGTTACGACAGTTCCTCTGTAACTACGCATGGTAGGATGACAATATTTGGTGTATAGGTTGCTGATGACTAGTACATGACTGTCTGGTAGGTGTCACCTGACCTTGACCTCAATTTCACGGTCCAGCGACTACGTTAAAGTTTTTGGGTTACGACAGTTCCTCTGTAACTACGCATGGTAGGATGACAATATTTGGTGTATAGGTTGCTGATGACTAGTACATGACTGTCTGGTAGGTGTCACCTGACCTTGACCTCAATTTCACGGTCCAGCGACTACGTTAAAGTTTTTGGGTTACGACAGTTCCTCTGTAACTAAGCATGGTAGGATAACAATATTTGGTGTATAGGTTGCTGATGACTAGTACATGACTGTCTGGTAGGTGTCACCTGACCTTGACCTCAATTTCACGGTCCAGCGACTACGTTAAAGTTTTTGGGTTACGATAGTTCCTCTGTAACTACGCATGGTAGGATGACAATATTTGGTATATAGGTTGCTGATGAATAGTACATGACAGTCTGGTAGGTTCCACCTGACCTTGACCTCAATTTCACGGTCCAGCAACTATGTTTAAGTTTTTGGGTTACGGCTGTTCCCCTGTAACTATGCAGGGTATGGTGACAATATTTTGTATACAGGCCGCTGCTGATATTTAATGCTATTTACTTAATGCTTATGACGAAATTTATTTTCGTTACTGATGCGGAATGCAGGCGAGACGTTTTTCTGTGTCCACACTTGTTTACAAATAATTATAAACAAGATCTATTCGTACTAGACAAAACCAAAATATTCAAGGTGTTATTGTTTCTTATTTGAATATACATTGGATTTGTTATATTGGTTGTAAAAAAGCTAAACATATTCTTATAGTTTATCTCAAATATAAATTTATATAAGATACATCTTAAATTTCAAAGAACAAACAATACTTCATTTATTTCCTGTCATGCTTTGCAGGTTTTCATATTAAAGTACCTAGAGACATGTCCTCACAGAAAACTACCAATAATCAAATTAACAAATCACAGACTGAGGACAAACAATCTGAAGCATCTCATAGTATGCTGAGGTCATCCCATAGCCAGGCTCTTAAAGAAGAAGATATGGAAACCCAGACACCTAAGAATGTAGCAAGTCAACAAAAATCTGTAGAGATAATTTCCGTAGATGAGGCACATGGAGGTCCTCAGAGGTAATCTCCAATTTTTACTCTTGCTATATGTTTTATAAACTAAAAGCTGATGTAATTATTTTATGTAAAAAAAGGTCTGTATAGCAGGGTGGAATCAATAGTTAGTCATATCAACAGGAATCTGTCAACACTAAATAGTGCAGCATTGTTTCTTCTGCGATTTCAAAAAAGGGTGGTGCGTGAGAAAGGCACCTCTGTCAAATGTGAAGGTCACAGTTGCCAAAAAACTTTAAAATGTTCACACACAAAAAAAGACATTAAAGTGGAGGGTTTAAGTGATCACTATAGCACCATTTTATAGTTATACTTTGTATATAATATTTATTTCACAAAAGAAGTGTAAATTTTTACTTTACAACAATGAATTATTCAATATAACAATGCATATACTAATAAATGGTTGATATTTGTGAAAATGTGATGTCAGAACTACATGTATTAATAGAAATGACTTGTTGCTGAATTTAAACTGGGTGCCATTGAAACGAAACAGAGAAAGGCACCTCTGTCAAATGTGAAGGTCACAGTTGCCAAAAAACTTTAGACTGTTAACACACACAAAAATGACATTAAAGTGGAGGGTTTAAGTGATCACTATAGCACCATTTTATAGTTATACTTTGTATATAATATTTATTTCACAAAAGTAGTGTAATTTTTTACTTTACAACAAGGAATTATTCAATATAACAATGCATATACTAATAAATGGTTGATTTTTGTGAAAATGTGATGTCAGAACAACATGATTTAATAGAAATGACTTGTTGCTGAATTTAAACTGGGTGCCATTGAAACGAAACAATTTGTTGATCCAAATATTTCATTTCATTTCTCTTGTACAATTGGAATATCAGATTTCTCCAATCAAGATAGTTAAATTATGGAATTTTAAGTCCGAGCCTTATTTCCATAATTTAACTATCGAGGTTGGAGAAATCAGATGATTCAAGAGTACTAATGTAAGATTCTGTTTTTCTTATTTTAAAAAGTAGTAAATTTGTGAAATGAAGTACAAATTCTCCAAACTCCATTTTTAGGTTCATGACTCAAACCTAATCCAGATTAAAATTATCTTTAAATTCTTCTTTTAACCTTATTTTCTGATATGATTTTTTCCAAATTGCAAATACTAAATACTTAAAATGTGGTGAATAGGTTTTCCTATTTAAATTATAGTACTAATCTGATATTACAGGGCATCATTGAAACAGACACCATCTCTCACATTAGAAATGATTACTGTAGAATCACAGGTCTCTGAACACAGATTTAACCTTGACCGTAAGTATAATATAGAGCTTGACCGTAAGTATGGTATAGAGATATATCAAGCCACAGACCCCAGAACAATGTCCCCCTATATATACTGATTTTGATAAAAAAAATTGCTGATTGTAAAAGTAACTAATAAATATGAAATTTTAATCAGAGGAAAATTAGTAAATTTCAGATTAACATGGTATATTATTAAATAAATATTAAATATTTAATTTAGTTTAATAAACTTAATTTCATGAACAGAAATATTTCAAGTATAAATTTGAGAATAAAAATGTGTCAAAAATTCACCTTAAATGTCCTTAATGAAGTAGTACTTAATTGATGTACAAATTATATCTATTTTGTTATCAACAATGAAAGTATATATCGGATAGTTTTTGTCTCGCCTGCGACGAAAGTCGCTGGAGGCGAGACATATGTATGGGAATCCGGCGGCGGCGGCGGCGGCGGCAGCGGCGTAAACACTTGACATCTTGCTTCATATATTTGTAAGCCCAAGCCCTAGGTCCACCAAATTTGGTACAGAGGTAGCTTATGATGAGTACTTGCCAGTCAGTCACCTGTCACTTGACCTTGACCTCAATTTCACGGTCCAGCGACTACGTTAAAGTTTTTGGGTTACGGCAGTTCCTCTGTAACTACGCATAGTAGGATGACAATATTTGGTGTATAGGTTGCTGATGACTAGTACATGACTGTCTGGTAGGTGTCACCTGACCTTGACCTCAATTTCACGGTCCAGCGACTACGTTAAAGTTTTTGGGTTACGACAGTTCCTCTGTAACCAAGCATGGTAGGATGACAATATTTGGTATATAGGTTGCTGATGACTAGTACATGACTGTCTGGTAGGTGTCACCTGACCTTGACCTCAATTTCACGGTCCAGCGACTACGTTAAAGTTTTTGGGTTATGGCAGTTCCTCTGTAACTACGCATAGTAGGATGACAATATTTGGTGTATAGGTTGCTGATGACTAGTACATGACTGTCTGGTAAGTGTCACCTGACCTTGACCTCAATTTCACGGTCCAGCGACTACGTTAAAGTTTTTGGGTTAGGACAGTTCCTCTGTAACCACGCATGGTAGGATGACAATATTTGGTATATAGGTTGCTGATGACTAGTACATGACTGTCTGGTAGGTGTCACCTGACCTTGACCTCAATTTCACGGTCCAGCGACTACGTTAAAGTTTTTGGGTTACGACAGTTCCTCTGTAACCACGCATGGTAGGATGACAATATTTGGTATATAGGTTGCTGATGACTAGTACATGACTGTCTGGTAGGTGTCACCTGACCTTGACCTCAGTTTCACGGTCCAGTGACTACGTTAAAGTTTTTGGGTTGCGACAGTTCCTCTGTTACCACGCATGGTAGGATGACAATATTTGGCATATAGGTTGCTGATGACTAGTACATGACTGTCTGGTAGGTGTCACCTGACCTTGACCTCAATTTCACGGTCCAGCGACTCTGTTAAAGTTTTTGTGTTACTGCAGTTTCTCTGTAACTATGCATGGTAGGATGACAATATTTGGTATATAGGTTGCTGATGAATAGTACATGACTGTCTGGTAGGTGCCACGTGACCTTGACCTCAATTTCACGGTCCAGTGACTACGTTAAAGTTTTTAGGTTACTGCTGTTCCCCTGTTACCAAGCATGGTAGGATGACAATATTTGGTATATAGGTTGCTGATGAATAGTACATGATTGTCTGGTAGGTGTCACCTGACCTTGACCTCAATTTCACGGTTCAGCGACTACGTTAAAGTTTTTGTATTAGGACAGGTCCTCTGTAACTATGCATAGTATGGTGACAATATTTGGTATACAGGCCGCTGCTCATAATTAATGCTACTTTCGTAATGCTTATGATGAAGTTTATTTTCGTTAACTGATGCGGAATTCAGGCGAGACGTTTTTCTGTGTCCACACTTGTGTATTTAGTCGATGTGCAACCTCCCTTTAAGAATAAATTCAGTGACTAAGATTTATAATAAATATTTGTTACTGGTATTTAATTATCTTTCATTTTCAGTTCTTTTAAAAAAATACCACCTTCATAAAATTTGCATGACGTTCAATAAAAAACAATATCAATTTAAGAAATCAGAAATTTAACTAACAAACAAAGCATTAAGAAAAACAGAGTTCACCATGTTTTAGGATGAAAAATCAGAAACTTTGGATACATATTATCATCAAGCATTTACAGTACTTTATAATGGTTCATGATAACTAACATATTCAGCGATACCTATTAAACATTACTGTTAAAAAGATGTTGAATTGTTGAATTCATCGAACAATGCTAGAAATTTGATGTATAATTGATATTTTACCATTGTATTCACATTATTGAATTCGCTATCTAGGCCAGTTTGAGGACCAAAAATTTCTTTCTATGTTAATTTAGCCTGATAATGAGCATTCAATATTAAATGTGAACATTACTGTTGTTATGAATGGGACTTTATCAGACGCAAATTCAATAATGTGCACAATTTTTTAATTACCTGTTAACACACCATTTTTATAATAATGTTTTGATGACATACCAACCGTATTAATTTCTTTGTTGTTATGACGTAAAGACTGTGAAACAGAAATTGCTTCTTAACTGCCATCAATCAACAAAAAAGACATTATTTTCTTTTTTAATGCCAGGCACTATGATTTTCCTCTATTTTTCTATATTTTTTACTTGTTTTTGGCCGGATTTCACGGAGTGAAAATCCGGATATTAAAATGGTGAATTTCTGGCAGGTGGCAAGCGGGGAATATATTGTGGTAACAGTTTTCTCAGCAACTAATTATCACAACCTCTTGAAATTTGGTATGTAGTATCAGCATGGCCTCCCATAACGTGGGATTCTATTTTAGGTTCTACTTCCTGTTTAACGAAATCCGTTATTTAAAAAATTTAAATCAATCTTTTTCACTCGAACCACCCATGAAATAAAGTTATGTAACAGTATTTTTTAATGTTTAGAAATATAATACTTGTAAATATATAATAAAAAAAGACTGTAATATTATTTGACAGCACCTGAGGTACAAGTATTTGAAGGGGAACCATCAGAGGACACAAGAGTCGATGTGTTCAAGAAAATCAAATCATGTGATAAGTCTTCATCACGATATATCATTCAAGATGATAGGTAAGTTTTTATGTTTACATTCTTCTGATTCTTCTGTAGTTTTAAATACTCTGTGAGATGGAATGTGTCTGGTCATGTTTTGAAAAGCCAATCGAGAATTTATTATTAAATACTGAAAAGAATTTATGAAAAATCTAGTGAGATCTGCCAAATTTTTAATTGCTTATATATGAAAAATAAGTGCATTGACCTAGTATTATTATTTCTCGTTTTTTTTTCGGCATCGAATTTCTGAATTTCTTAAAAATTGTTATTTTGAAAGTGACAATCATCCCTAATTTAAAATGAAATGTGTTATTCTAATATGGTGTCCTTATATGCACACTTTGAGAACACATTAGGTTTCTAGCAATCATAGAGCCCGCTGTGATGTCACAATTATAACTCCAATGTCATATATGCTCTAATAAAAATTTCAAACCATCCTCACAAGTCAGGGTTTCTGTGTCCACATGTGTCCACGAAACCCTGACAAACTTAGCTAGGAAATTCCCGGGCTAGAAGTCACTATTTTGATTGGCTACATTATATCTTAATGTAGCCAATCAACAGCTCGCTTTCATTTACAAATGGATGTGTTGCGTAGACCATGTGAAAATCTGTGTACTTTTTACAGTAGTGTTAGTAGTTTGTTATTACCCCGTTATTTATTAGTTGCATTATGTTTTCTTCCAACTCAAGAATGAGTAAGAATGACTTCTGCCAAACACTTGCTTCTTTCAAGCAATTTCATTGGTTGATATTTTGAAGGATTGACGTCATACAAAAATCACCTAGCCCGGGAATTTCCTAGCTAAGTTTGTCGGGGTTTCATGAACACATGTAGACACAGAAACCGTGACTTGTGAGGAACAATGCTATTTTGTTAATTCAGATTTCTTAATATATATTAATATATTGCTCAAAATAAATATATATTAAATAAAATGATGAACATATATTTTAATGTCAATTTTGTTTGCTTTTAACATGCGCTTTTGGGATATATCTTATTAGTTTCAAAAACCCATATTACCATTGAAAGCATTTGCTTAGAGCCACTTCAAAATTATAAAACATTTGTTAGACATATTCGAATTGAAATCGATTATTGCAATTGCGGGTCTGTGTGAATTAGAACATGGTCAGACCTTTTATTCTTCATTTGATACAGAGCAATAGCAAGGTATAAAATATTGACAATATAAGGTTTGACTAAGTTCTAATTCACATAGAACCCGCTCTCAATAATCTATTTCTTAATTAACCTACCTTTACAAGTTTGTCTAACACTGTTATACATCAGCTTTCATAAGAATACAATAGATTTATGTTTACAGTTGCATTTGTCTGGATGTTAAGTGTTGAAATATCTTATTTACAAAATAATCCCTACTTCATGTTTCAGTCTTAAGACCATTATAAAAAAATTACTCACATAAAGCCAGAAGGTCACTGAAACATTTATAAAACCACACACATTCAGACATTAAATCCAGGAGTTACTTTTTGAGGCTACTTTTTATATTTGATGAAGGTTTGAGCAAATTTGGAAATTTAGTATAAACAAACATTACATCATATTCCACATTTATAGTAATTTGTCACAGTTTAATGATTAATTTTTGTCCAATTTCTTGGAGGGGTGGGGGGAAAGGTGTGTTTGACTACAACCTTAATTGAAGAGGAGTGCAATGTTTTTTGCCAAAGGTTGGTGATCTATCTAGGTACTCTGGCTCCCTCCTCTCACAAAACACAGAATGCCAAAGATACATCTGAAAAACTGTTGAAAGTGGAGTGAAACCTAATTGGTATAAAACAAAAACATAATTCACAGTTACAGTATAATTTTGTTATGTAAAGTTAAAGTTTCAATAGGTTGATTTTTAATTTATTTTGACCTTAGATGGTTATAAAAATTGCTATTATTTTTTACAGTAACTCAATAAGTTATTAAGCACATAGGTCTTTGCTTTCTACTAATTTTCAGTGATGAAGAGGTTAACTTTAAACCACAGGAAGAAAATGATTCAAGGCCCAAATTAAAAATGTCACGTACAATGTCGAGTGAATTGACCTCAACAGGATATCAGGCTAGTGCAGAAAGTTCATCTGTTCTCCCAGGGGACACAGTCACTTATCAAGCTGTTTCACTTACTCACACAGAAAGAATTACAGCTAATCAACAAGGCAATACATCAGCTAATCAAGGCGACAAGGAACCAGTAGCTGATACAGAGAAGACTCAGTCTTATGAGGCAGAGAAATATGTCAGTACTGTTGTAGATGTCAAGAAAGGTAACAATTTTGCTACTGATAAAATGGACACAGTGGAAGAAGATAAACTTAAGTCAAGAAAAAAATCTACAGTAGCCTCTCGTTCAAAGAAATCACAAATGTTAACATTTGATAACAGTGCAAAAACACTTGAGAAAACCACTGAAAAGATCCAGCCAGAACTTGAAAAAGAGAAAAAAAGCAACGATTCAAAAATAGTTGTATTTAAAACTGGGAAATGCTTGAGAAAAGTTGACAGAAATGTCAGAAATTACAGTAAAAATAAAGATACAGATAAAGACCAACCACAAACTGTACAGACTGGAGCACAGATTGATCCATATGAATTCGTTGGTAGTCAGTCTCAAAATGTTGGCAGTTTGAAGCCAGATACAGAAGAAAACCAGTTGGTAAGACTTCTGTTAAATACAGACAACTAAAATGGCAAACTAATTAATGTACTTTGTTAACAAAATATTCTTAAGATCCCCTTTTTTATTACATTTTGTTTGAAACTTAACATTTTTAGCTCATGTGGAAGTAAGGTCTATGTGAGCTATTTTTATTAATTTAACATTGAGAACAGATATGCTGGGCATCTCTGTGTGGCACCTTGGGGATTCTTTTTAGTGCCCAGTATTTGCAATGATGCATTTTAGTCTTTCATTCAGAAATATTACAAAGAAAGAAAGACAGAACCACCTCAAGAAACTCCACCCTCATCCAGAAAAAGGAAAAGAGTCGTCCATAAAAAGACAGGCCTTAAAGCAGCATGGAAAAAAACAAAACCTTCAAAAGAACTGTCAAATGAAAAGCACCATGTTTGCTTCAGTAGTCCTGTAAGCGAAAGCTTAACCACACCTCCTTCACAGACGAAACCATCTCTAATTACATCTTCTAGTTCTCAGATGGGGTCTAAACTGGGTGATCTTGATCTGCAGAATGTTCCTACCAGAACAGGACAGCAAATAATATCAACCTTTTCACCACCAAGAGACAGAATAGAAGAAGATTTTCTTAATGTACCCATACCCATTATGTTACACAGAGAACCTATTGCATCTCGGAAACAAAGTACTCACTCGTCAACAATATCCGAAATGAGACCTCCAACATCTGTGCCACAAGCAGCCAGAAGTCCGTCAACCAGTACAGCAGTAGTTATGACAACTACACCAAGTAACAGTAGTATGTCAAATAAAGTGGACACCACACCTCAGCAGACAGACACGCATGCAGATATGATACAGGTTAGTACTAGAGTGGACTCCACACCTCAGCAGACAGACACGCACGCAGATATGATACAGGTTAGTACTAGAGTGGACTCCACACCTCAGCAGACTGACACACACACACACGCAGTTATGATACAGGTTAGTACTAGAGTGGACTCCACACCTCAGCAGACAGACACACAGATGCAGATATGATGCAGGTTAGTACCAGAGTGGACTCCATACCTCAGCAGACAGACACGCACGCAGATATGATACAGATTAGTACCAGAGTGCACTCCACACCTCAGCAGACTGACACACACACATACAGGTATGATACAGGTAAGTACCAGAGTGGACTCCACACCTCAGCAAACTGACAAACACAGATATGATACAGGTTCACTTTCACGTACGACAAGACGTGAAGTACAATATTAAGAGGTTATTATATGGCGATTTTCATATCACACCTCATATCAACCCGAGACCCCCATATTCACCAGAGGGCCTTTAGTTTGCATATGTTCGAATCATGAACACGCGCATCAAAATCAAAATCCCATCTTTCTGTGAAGTTTAGAGATCTGGATTGTAAACTGTAGGAGGATTTTACACAAAATATTTCTGCAAATGTTATGAAAAAATACACAGGTCTTAAAAATTATTGAAAAAAATCCATGAAAAATTCCATATTTGCAGGTGGATAATTCATGTGCAGTCTTTCTGTGAAGTTTCAGAGATCTAGGTTGAACACTGTAGGATTTTGTTGATTACATGAAATAAGTATGTCTTCTGCAAATGTTCTGAAAAATTACTAAGTTCCCAATTCCATAATAGTAGGTGCACCACTTCAATACATTATAAATCTTTCTGTGAAGTTTCAATGAAAGAAAGTGTGTTCTTTTCATCTCCAAACTTTCATGTTTGCGTTCTCGTTTGATTCCATTTTTAACACATAAATGGGAATATCCCTTAATGTAAAAAATATAAAATAAACGGATCCAGACATGTTAATGTTACACGGAATGTAAAAGAGTCTTTTTCTACAGACTTGGCATCAGTTCAGCGACAGGTGTGATATGGATTCCTAGGGATCTGATATGGATTCCTAGGGGTGTGATATGGATTTCTAGGGGTGTGGTTCAGTGTTTCAAGTTGTACGTCCTAAGCGACTTTCAGACCTTTCGGACAACTACTTCCTGTTTGCGACCTAGCAGATATGAAAATGTTTAACACGAGTATGAAATGTTCTGCCAAGCTGTTCTCGGAAACTGTACATGAGAACAATTTAAAAAAATTGGTGAGGGTGGTTCAGTATCACAAGTTGTACTACCTAAGCGACTTTCAGACCTGTCGGACAACAATTCCTGTTTGCGACTGGGCAGATATGAAAATGTGTTAACACGAGTATGAAATGTTCCATCAAGCTTTTCTTAGAAACTGTACATGAGAACAATTTGAATTTGGCAGGGTGGTTCAGTATCATAAGTTGTAGGTCCTAAGCGACTTTCAGACCTGTCGGACAACTAATTCATGTTTGCCACAGGGCGGATATGAAAATGTGTGAACTCGAGGATGAAAAATTCCGTCAAGCTTTTCCCAGGAAAAACTGTACATGAGAACAATTTGAAATTTGGCAGGGTGGTTCAGTATCATAAGTTGTATGTCCTAAGCGACTTTCAGACCTGTCAAACAACTGCTTCCTGTTTGGGACTTCATTTAGCGGGGGCATCTGTGTGCCATGGACACATTCTTCGATTTTTTTTAAGTTTGAGTAATCAGTTTTCTATTAATCTTGTTTTGTTGCATGTCCTTTAGTGATTAAATGCATCAATTTTTTAATTAATTTAATAGTCTACTAAATGCTTACTGGAAGCTGTGTTGTAATGAATAGCACATAGTTGCTTTAATAAGTTGTAATTGTTTTCTTTATTTCATGAAGTGATAAACATAAATGGGTTTGTAAAGTTCATGTGATCAGGGAGTCAGGTCAGTGTAATGTTGTAAGGGATAGTGAACTTGGAAAGAAGGAAAGAATGGTAACCTACTAAGCTCTGTCTGTCCCCTGTGCTATCACCCAGTATAAACAACAACAAGTTACATTCACTCTCTTTAGTATTTTTTTTACATGGTCGAACTTTTTACCAGTATGTATTGTTTAATATAATTTATTTTTAGGCAGGGCAAGTTGACATCAAACTAAAGACAGTTACAACAACTCTAGTTACCTACAAAACAGTAGAGACAATAGAAAAAGTCATCTATAAAAATGGGACTGTACAAATTCTTTCTCAGTTTAAGGTAAAGTTGGACATTTTTTTTATACATGTACATGTATAATGATTGTAATATGTCGTATACTTATAACCAGGAACTTTTGCTGTTGTACCCCATCACATATAGAAGTATACTATGTCTCTTTTTATTGCTCTATTTGGATATCCTCTAGTGGTTTCCTATTATGATATAATGTCTCTGTTTTTATCGCTATTTTGCAGTATTTTCCTTTGATCTTTATGTGCGATATTATTCCATCTCACTCTTCTAGCTTGAGATGGGCCCATCTCAGCTCGCTGTCAAGAGGTTGTTAAGTAACACTGTGACGTCATATTGTTACAAAACAGCGATAAACAGATTATTTACGTTTTATGAAACTCGATGCATTTTCTCGTCATCTCACGTTTTGACCAATTGTTTCATAGTTACCAATATAGTTCTTGGGGAAAGAAAGAAAGGTTAGGATTCATAAAAGTTATCCTTGCTCCAACTGTTTTGGAAAAAAATGTAGAACTTTGTGTTGTTTTATTTAATACAAGTTATAGATTTTTAACTTTTAATTGATTATGTTGCACTTTTCCTCATAATTTTTCTAAAGACATGCTTTAAGAAGTATACCAACAAAAAGTCTCACTTTTTAACCATATTTTACTTATTTTATGAAGTAAAAGTTGCTATGTAACCCAGTTTTTCAATACTTTAAAATTAGAATTCTCATTTAATGCACTCTTTTTATATTGTATGGTGTTTACAATGGTGTTTTTTATTGGATTCCTTGTTGATTGCCTTTCTGTAGTCTGTCAGGAAAAAAGACTTTAAGACATGGAGGAGTATTCAATAAAAAATAGTCAGGACTGACAAAACTATGGTCGAACAAAAGAATAGACAACAACAAAACAGATACACAACATAAAAACCTAAAAATGAGTGACATGAACCCCAGTAAAAACTGGGGGCAGGTCCAGGTGATCCAGAAGTGTAAGCAATCCCTGCTTCATGCATGGCACCCATTGGGTCAGTCAAGTTAAAAGCTGGGTCATATTTCGGGTAGTCATCATTGAATAAGTCGTATTTTCAGATCTTAAGAGAGTAAGGCTTTAAAATGGCTTTATTTGCATTTTCACCACTGTAAATATTTTTTGTATCATATTTTGATGGAATGTTTTTTATTATTGCATGAAATTTCGAACAGTATTAGTTAGTGTTTTCATTTTTTGTTTTTGAGATAAAGATGTTTTCATTTTTTGTTCTTGAGATAAAAAGTTTTTCAATGGCTAATTTATGTGATCATAATTTTTAAAAATGTTATATTTTTTTTATTTTGATTGAATTTTTTAAAATTGAATTTCTCAATACACATTGTGATTGTATTAGTTTTTTTAGCTTTTAATCACAAAAGTTTTAAGTATCAACCTGTATTCTTCTGTCTGTTGGCTGTCGTACATAAATGAAGTGCCTGATTGTTATGAATTATCTGTCACACAGATGGGGATGGATATTCATGGGTTCCTGCCTCTCTTCCACAATATAACACAGATTTTGACCATGATTAACACAATGGTTGTCATTGATGAAGTGGGATATGCTTACCATCACCCTGTTGTGCAGACAGATTCATGTTGCTCATTTATTTGTTGTATATTAGAACCCCGTTGTATCAATCTTCTTAATTTTTACATGGTGAATAAATTTGACTTTTAATAACAGAATGAAATATGATAATCAGAATTGGCCAGATAGAGAGACTAGTAATATCAGTGGATATAACAAAGAAGGAAACCGAGAAAAGTTTTTTTATTTATCTTATTATAGTTAATGAAAATAAGTGGATTAATAAATAGATCTATACAATAAATCGATACCATGGGGTCCTTCTATATATTTGTAGTGTTCTCTATTAGTGAACTGTAGTTTTATACTTGGATTTCTGTACTTTGCATTATGCCTTGGTATCTGTTTTACAGGAAAGGTTTCCAAGACCAGTAAAGACTGAAACTCGCACTGAAACAACTGAAGAGGAATATTTCGAAAGCCAAATTTCTCCATCTCGTACTAACAGTACAGTGACCTCTGGTGACCTTGGAGATGTCAGTTCCTCCCTGTCAAGGTCAGGAAGTAGTGGTCCCAGCTCTCTAGAAGCAAATAGGTTTACTACAGAGGTTGCAGTTTCACAAACTTCTGACAGTTCAAGTAAGTTTTAGTCAGCTAATGCCAATGTGAGAGAAATATACCCAGGTGCACAACTCTGGGTATTCCAGCGCTAGAGTTTATCAGTAACATACCCAGGTTGTGCAGGTCTAGGCACTCCAGTTAACCAGTTACTTGTGCTAAACTGAGAAGTAACCCTGTTTGTTACACTAAATTTAGTACAGGTATTGTGTAATTCATTGTTTTTTTTGTAAAATTGGTTAAGTCACATGCAGTGACAATTTATGCAATACAATTCTCTGTTTCTTGTGCCAAAACATACACACAATCAGTTCAACTGGATTAGTTTCATTAATTAGGAACCAGGACATCTACTGACAAGGGACCAGTCTTTCCAAGTCCTAAAGATACCCACCATGCATCAGAGATTTATTCGCCTTTAGATGTATCCAGTATACACAAGACCTCTGACAGAAGATTAAGTTCAGAAAATCTGTTTACCAGTCCTGATACATCTAAAGGCGAGGACGAGGTTAAAAAATCAGAGAGCAGTGGTTTATCTGATGTAATACCATGCGCTCAGAGAAAAGTTGTTGATCCAGGTTTGTTTAAGTTTTTTTTTGTTTTAAAGGACAAATATTTTGCTAAGTTGTAGTTATTGAATCTATTTAGAGTGCTCAACAGAGTTGTAGTTATTGAATCTATTTAGAGTGCTCAACAGAGTTGTAGTTATTGAATCTATTTAGAGTGCTCAACAGAGTTGTAGTTATTGAATCTATTTAGAATGCTCAACAGAGTTGTAGTTATTGAATCTATTTAGAATGCTAAACAGAGTTGTAGTTATTGAATCTATTTAGAATGCTCAACAGAGTTGTAGTTATTGAATCTATTTAGAGTGCTCAAAAGATCTAACCCAATGTAGATATAAAGCAAAATAATTCAGTTTTGTATTGGGATGTTTTTGAACTTGGGAGGATATCGATAAACCAATATTGTCAAAAGTTTAAATTAAGGGGACTTATGAAATTCAACTGTCCTTCGTACAACACTAACATAAATTGTCTCTCCTTGTAGTTATTGTTGTACCTTTTTTTATTTTTATCTTTTCCATAACAACTTGACCAATATCAATCAAGGTTGTCTCAATGTATCTGTAGCTGTAGGGTATTTAAGTTGAGGGGCCACACCCTGGTCAAAGCAGAGATATTTAAGAAATTCTTAAAATATGATGTTACAAATTTTAAAATCATCTTATTGACTACATTTATTTTGCTGATTTCTATCAAACATGGCCCAAAGTATACTTTGATACAAGGAAAATGTAATTTGCTTGCTTTTTCAAAAAGTACATGTAAATCATTGAGAAATGTTTAAAATATGATGCCAAAATGAAAAAAAAAATTGTCAATTGGTCAATCATTTTTGTGTTTTTTTAAAACTTCAAAGATGTAATATGGTCTACCTAATTCTTACCATTTGGCTCAGTTTGACTGGGTGACACATTGGGCCTCTTGTTCTCTTGAGAAAAGACAGTAAATATTTGATATTGCCAAACTCAACTATACATTACATGTACCAAAGCATGCTAATGTTTTGTGCCAATGATCTTTATGTACAGTTATGTTTTATTTATGTTTTTTTTTAGTACTAAAAAGTGGGGAAGAATCAGAGCCCACATTTCTTTTGCCGAAACCCACCACAACTGAATCTAGTGGTGAAAGCAACGAGATAAGGTATGTTGTAATTTCACATTCCCTTTATAGTTCAAGGTTAAACTGATAAATGTTTTTTTTTTGTTTGCTTGAATGTTTCAAACTTTAAGCAATTTTTCAGCTATCATGGGGTTCAGTTTTAATTGGGGGCGGGAGAAAACTCCTTTTTAGTAGGAAAACTGGTAATCCTTGTCAATCAAGATTTGATTCAAGCACACCCTGCCTGCAGTTAGACTCGAACCGGCAGTGTTGACAGACCACGGGTCACAAACTACCTTAAACAATCAACTTTGTCATGTAGAAGATATTTTTATATATGTGCAGACTGAGGCTAAAATCTCATATTAGAAAATTGACAATTTTAATATAGGGAATATTTATAAATGAAAATAATTATGTGCATAATTCATAATCTGTTAAAAAAAATTTTTTTTCATAGCCCTGAAATTCCATACCAAGTTCAAGCTGT
The DNA here is from genome assembly GCA_944474755.1 of Limnoperna fortunei. NCBI lineage: Eukaryota > Metazoa > Mollusca > Bivalvia > Mytilida > Modiolidae > Limnoperna > Limnoperna fortunei. The sequence goes on from OX104116.1 coordinate 63,986,582, forward strand.
ATCTACCACAAAACCTGACAAACAAGCAGAACTTTCTACACAGAAAGATGGCATCACAGGTTTGTGTCCTAGTAAATGCAATAAATGTTTTATGTTTGTAGCTAAAAATTGGCCAAAAATTATCCCTTTAGTCAGAAACAGCAGCACAGCCAAATGTGCAAAAATATTCTTTTTCTCCTAATATTGTAAAGTCATATGGAAATAAGCAATATGAATAGGGATAAAATCAGTCCAAAAATATGGTATGGTCAGTTTATTTACACCACAACAGGAAATTGAAATCAACTTGGTAAATAAAATCCTATAGTTGATTGTAAAAATATCTTTATCTTACATTGTCAACTCTGTCAGAATTTCTAGCTGTTTAGCAAAAAGTTGGCATCATCAGTAACTATGACCATCTAATCAGAGTCACAATATGTCACTGAAAACCAACAATCCAAACGAGTATAAGTCCATAATGCTGTCATGGTCCATTCAACTTCATATTGAATTACAAAACTATAATTGTTTTATTACTTATAATATGAATGTAATTTTACTTGTTTTTGATTGGTCTAAAAGGTTTTTTTCAGGTCATTATTAATTGCATAGGTAATAAAATTGCATCATAATATGGTGATGTTTTCCCGTTTCCCAGTTTCATTCCAAAAAAGAGTATACCGGTAAGCAGAACCCAATATTACATTGTTTTTTTCGTAAAAATAGTCGGACCACATATCAAAGTCAGTAACTGTTTTTTTACATGAATAAAACCACACTCATATTTAGTTGCAAATCTTTTAACTGCAGATGCGTCTACTGTTTTTGATGAGATGTTTATTACAAGCATATACATCAGATCAGAAAGCAGGTTAATATTGCATTCCACTTGACCGCTTGTGCAGTGAAACTGAGGGACAAAAATAACCATATTTTGAGGCAATTTTATTATTGTTGAGATTTTAAAAACATGACCCAAAGGTAGTTTTTAGACCAATTGAAAACATGCAAAATTCTATTAATGTAATAATGATTCCTAAAATGGAAAGTAAAGGTTAGTCAATATTGATTTTAATCAGGAAAATGAAAGTAGAAGCAAGTCAATATGAAATATTTCCTAAACAATATCATAAATGACAAAATTGCAGCCAATGGGATTTTAACCAATGAATTTCGGATTAAAAATCATTATATAATATATAATATATATACATTTATAATAATAGGTTTTATTGACAATGAATAATAGTTCAAACTATTAGGTCCCTTACCAGACAGATTGGCTTGGAGTTTTCCTGTTTGTTGAACACTGGAGCAAAATCATCATAAATCTTTATGTTCATAACAAAGTAATATACAGGTCTAGAAAATTAGGCAATGATACAAATGACAGTGTTTTTGTCAAAATTATTGACATAGAGTGACCAACGAATGGCCTGAGTCAGTGTCTATATAAATAAATGATGTCAACAAATCATAAAATATCGATTTTGAACTTACTCAAAGCTATAACTGAACTTAAAATTTCTCAACGAAAGTCAATGGAGACGAGACATATGTATGGGAATCCGGCGGTGGCGGCATAAACACTTGAGATCTTGCTTCATATCTTTGTAAGCCCAAGCCCAAGGTCCATCAAATTTGGTCCAGAGGTAGCTTATGATGAGTACTTGCCACTCAGTCACCTTTCACCTGACCTTGACCTCAATTTCACGGTCCAGCGACTACGTTAAAGTTTTTGGGTTACGACAGTTCCTCTGTAACTACGCATGGTAGGATGACAATATTTGGTGTATAGGTTGCTGATGACTAGTACATGACTGTCTGGTAGGTGTCACCTGACCTTGACCTCAATTTCACGATCCAGCGACTATGTTAAAGTTTTTGGGTTACGACAGTTCCTCGGTAACTACGCATGGTAGGATGACAATATTTGGTATATAGGTTGCTGATGACTAGTACATGACTGTCTGGTAGGTGTCACCTGACCTTGACCTCAATTTCACGGTCCAGCGACTACGTTAAAGTTTTTGGGTTACGACAGTTCCTCTGTAACTACGCATGGTAGGATGACAATATTTGGTATATAGGTTGCTGATGACTAGTACATGACTGTCTGGTAGGTGTCACCTGACCTTGGCCTCAATTTCACGGTCCAGCGACTATGTTGAAGTTTTTGGGTTACGACAGTTCCTCTGTAACTGCACATGGTAGGATGATAATATTTGGTGTATAGGTTGCTGATGACTAGTACATGACTGTCTGGTATGTGTCACCTGACCTTGACCTCAATTTCACGGTCCAGCAACTACGTTAATGTTTTTGGGTTACGACAGTTCCTCTGTAACTACGCATGGTAGGATGACAATATTTGGTGTATATGTTGCTGATGAGTAGTACATGACTGTCTGGTAGGTGTCACCTGACCTTGACCTCAATTTCACGGTCCAGCGACTACATTAAAGTTTTTGGGTTACGACAGTTCCTCTGTAACTACGCATGGTAGAATGACAATATTTGGTGTATAGGTTGCTGATGACTAGTACATGACTGTCTGGTAGGTGTCATCTGACCTTGACCTCAATTCACGGTCCAGCGACTACGTTAAAGTTTTTGGGTTATGGCTGTTCCCCTGTAACTATGCAGGGTATGGTGACAATATTTTGTATACAGGCCGCTGCTGATATTTAATGCTATTTACGTAATGCTTATGACGAAATTTATTTTCGTTACTGATGCGGAAGGTGGACTGAAAATCTCAAACAAAATCATAAAATCTCACAAATTGAGTCCAGTCTCTATATGGGCTGAGAGAAATATTACATGCATGAATATTTATGACCAGTTTGTTTGTCACAGATGCATAAATATATGCATTTTCTGCCATGGTTTTGTGTTGTATTTGATAAGAACTTATATATTCTTGATTTTAGATTCTAGAGTCATGGCAAAATGGAAAGATAGTCACTTTTATCCTGGAGTTATTAAAGAAGTTATAGGTAAATCCAGGTAAATGGCAATTATATGCATACATTTTTTTAGTTTTTATCATTATTTACATATTTTATGTATATGTCCTGATTGTGTTATGATCATTATGCTCTTCCAGGGTGTGGGGATCATGGATTCATTTCCTATTGGGTAATTGTAGAACTGGCTGTTTAAGGACGATGGAAAACCTGTTTTTTTGTAAACCAATCAAAACAAAAGAATACTAGTAATAAAAGTGGTTATTGTCTGTCCTTACAATGCATGCTACATATAAACAGTCGGATAAATGCAAACAAGAACAACACATTAATGAATAGCTCACATGATGTTAAAAAAGCAGATAGTTGTTGCTTTCTTAATTCTATTCAAAAATTTGTGTTTTTACAAAATGTTTGTATTATCCATGTAGGTATAAGGTACAGTTTGATGATGGCGATGTTCTTGTCATAAAAGGCTGCGACATACTCCTGATTGACAGACTACCTGTAGGACAACCTGTAATGGTACTGTCAAAAGATGGTTACTTCTACCCTGGAATCATTACACAGGAAATGAAGAAAGGGGATGTAATCCAGTATACAGTCGATCAAGATAATGGCAAAAGTGGCAAGTCAGTAGCTTGAATGTCTTATACAACTTTCAGCTTTCAAATTTTTATAAATGATGCTTGACTAGTATTTTTTGTATTAGAAGATTAAGACAAGAGCAAGATTGCTACATGTAGGTACATATCCCATGCCAATGCAGTATCAGATTGAATAAAAGGTGTGAAAACCTGAAATGGGAAAATTGTGTTTGCGATATCATTGGTTATGGGAAATAATATAAGCATGTAATATAAAGATTAATTTGATATGTACAGAATACCTACAAAACATGAGAAATCAAAATACTAGTTGAGTATGCACATCTGAACATCATAAAAAATAATCCTACCAAATATCAAAGCAATCTGCCGAATGGTTTCAGAGGCGATACATCCACAAGATGTTTGCATTGCTGAAATGGTCTAAGTCCCATAACTCCTACAAATTTGATTCAAATATTGATAGTGTATGCACATCTACACATTATAGCAATTAATCTTACCAAAGCAATGACTCAATTGGTTTCAGAAAAGATGTCCATAAGATCCATCATTTTATTATATTGCTGAAATGGTCTAAGTTCCATAACTCCTACAAAATTTGATGAAACAAATGGTGATAAGAGTATGCACATCTACATATCATAGTGATTAATCCTAGCAAATATCAAAGCAATCTCTCAAGAGATGCATCCAAAAGATCTGCCATTGTTTATATTGCTGAACTGGTTATAGTCCCTTAACTCCCACAAAATTTGAAGAATCAAAATGGTGTTATGGTACGCACATCTACACATAATAAAAATTATCTTACCAAATGTCAAAGATAAGCATCCACAAAGTGATGTGGACAGACAGACAGACATATAAGAAGCAATACAATGTCAAAGTGGAAAAAATGTAGCATTATTAGACATTATTTTCATAAACTCTATACGAGCCTTCATTCGAAATGTGAGAAAATTTGTTTAGTGGTCAATGGCTGTGGTAATAAAAGCAGTCTTTGATCATTTAAAGTTGTTTTATTTTTAATTTATTTTATTTAAAAAACTGATACAGTATTTGAAGAATAGCCAAACTTTAATAAATCTTTAAAGTTACTGACAATACATAATGGTGTACACTGATTTGTCATACCTGATTGGGCAACAGTTTGGAAAATTCCAAACTCTACTGTCTGAACAAATTACATATTATTTTATTTTAACAAATTTCGTCTTTAACAAGAAAACTTCTAACAGCTAACCAGTGTTTTTTGTTTGTCTGAATAAATTTTTTATGCCACTTTGTCAGTTGTATCATCACATCCAGTTTTCATTTGCATAGGACACTGGAATACCTGGTGGAGAACATCAAACGTTTGGTCAGAACACTGGCAGTCCTTGTGAACTATGATTGATAAGTGCATGTTACTTTGTCTGGTTTGGTCAGAAAACTGGCAGTCCTTGTGAACTATGGTTGTTAAGTGCATGTTACTCCGTCTGGTTTGGTCAGAACACGGGCAGTCCTTGTGAACTATGATTGTTAAGTGCTTTTTACTCTGTCTGGTTTGGTCAGAACACTGGCAGTCCTTGTGAACTATGATTGTTAAGTGCATGTTACTTTGTCTGGTTTGGTCAGAACACTGGCAGTCCTTGTGAACTATGGTTGTTAAGTGCATGTTACTCCGTCTGGTTTGGTCAGAACACGGGCAGTCCTTGTGAACTATGATTGTTAAGTGCATGTTACTCCGTCTGGTTTGGTCAGAACACTGGCAGTCCTTGTGAACTATGATTGTTAAGTGCATGTTACTCCGTCTGGTTTGGTCAGAACACAGGCAGTCCTTGTGAACTATGGTTGTTAAGTGCATGTTACTCCGTCTGGTTTGGTCAGAACATTGGCAGTCCTTGTGAACTATGATTGTTAAGTGCTTTTTACTCTGTCTGGTTTGGTCAGAACACTGGCAGTCCTTGTGAACTATGATTGTTAAGTGCATGTTACTCCGTCTGGTTTGGTCAGAACACTGGCAGTCCTTGTGAACTATGATTGTTAATTGCATGTTACTCCGTCTGGTTTGGTCAGAACACGGGCAGTCCTTGTGAACTATGATTGTTAATTGCATGTTACTCCGTCTGGTTTGGTCAGAACACTGGCAGTCCTTGTAAACTATGATTGTTAATTGCATGTTACTCTGTCTGGTTTGGTCAGAACACGGGCAGTCCTTGTGAACTATGATTGTTAAGTGCATGTTACTCCGTCTGGTTTGGTCAGAACACTGGCAGTCCTTGTGAACTATGATTGTTAATTGCATGTTACTCCGTCTGGTTTGGTCAGAACACGGGCAGTCCTTGTGAACTATGATTGTTAAGTGCATGTTACACCGTCTGGTTTGGTCAGAACACTGGCAGTCCTTGTGAACTATGACTGTTAAGTGCATTTTACTCCGTCTGGTTTGGTCAGAACACTGGCAGTCCTTGTGAACTATGATTGTTAAGTGCATGTTACTCCGTCTGGTTTGGTCAGAACACGGGCAGTCCTTGTGAACTATGATTGTTAATTGCATGTTACTCCGTCTGGTTTGGTCAGAACACTGGCAGTCCTTGTAAACTATGGTTGTTAAGTGCATGTAACTCCGTCTGGTTTGGTCAGAACACTGGCAGTCCTTGTGAACTATGATTGTTAAGTGCATGTTACTCCGTCTGGTTTGGTCAGAAAACTGGCAGTCCTTGTAAACTATGATTGTTAAGTGAATGTTACTCCGTCTGGCTCATACTTTCAACTATAGTGTTAACTCACAGGTGACCAATGATTAACTATCTGGACCTCACATCCACTGCAGCCTCAAATGTTTTCACAATGTGACATGTAAAAATTTAAGATGAAACAAAATGTTTTGTTTTACAGGTTTCGGTATAGCCAAGTAATTTTAAGTGAAGATCAGGCTGCTTGTCTGATAGCAGATTTACATTGTCAGCTTGGTGAACCATCAGAAGATAGTGAAGAAACTAATGTTAAAAATCCTGATGTCAGTTTAGGTAGGATTCAGAGTGCAATCTTAAGGGTGTGGTTTATCATTAAAGAACTTAATCAAAACTCTGTATTAGATTTAAAGAACCAAGTTGTATTGGAGTGTCAGTTTGATAAATTTATGGACTAGATTTGCAATTCTCTGTCGCAAATATGTTTTGGTTATATTAAAAGTCAACTGCCAGTTTTAAAACAAGGTGAAAATATTGTGTTTTAAAGGCATTTTATATTTGCAAATTAAAGGAGCTAGATTTTTTAATTTAATTGGAATTTTTCACACAAAAAAAACTATTTTAGCAATTGAAATCGCATGAAATACCTTTGCTGCTTAAGGTTTTTTCAAATGAAAAATATTAACTAAATTGTACCTTTCCAATAATATACATCTGTGTATTGAGAAACCATATTTATATCGGTATTACTGTTTTATTTCATGAAATCTATCAATTTTAAAAATTGTTTATATCCAAAGCTTTATCTTATTGATAATCATATCTACATCTTTACCTTTCAGTATAAAAAATTAAACTCATTGTTTTAGGAGCCTAACAATGTAATATCGTGCTGTAAACAAGACCTGTATCAGAACTTTTAAATATTCTTTGTCAGATGTTTACTTTTAAAATATTTCAGAAAACTTGGTTATTGGTAAAAGGAAGAAACAGAGTAGATTTGACCAACATGATATTTCTACTGGTTCCCAAGATGATCAGAAACCAGGAACAAGCAGTATAAAGAAGAGAAAGACTTTTTCTCCGACCCCTTCCAGAAAAAAAGTATCGGGACCAGCTACAAGTACTCCTAGGGTTGCCAAACGTAGAAAAGATGGTGAGGGTATGATATCAGTAATTTAACTTCTGAAATTATTTCACACTTCTCTTGTAGTTGATGTAATGCAATTAATATATCAGATTGTTTTTTATTTAGGATTTGTAAGTGTTATCTTAATTAGGACGATTGTAGTTATATATTTGACCAGTCATAGTGGTACAGGTAGGCAGTTGTTTCAGAGGAAAGTTATTTTATTCACTTAAAGTTTTTTATTACAAGATAAGCAGAGAGCATTTGTATATGTTTAAACTTATGTTTATAGAGTCAGCATCAGAATCGACTCCTCCAACATGTGCAGGCACTTCACCAATAAAACCTAGAAGATCTCCACGAAAAGGTATTGATGTTTTATTTCATTTTAACCTTACAAACAAAACACATGATCCATAGAAAAATTAGTCAAAGATACTTATCCTTTTTTCTCTCATGATTAGTTGAACTTAAATAAAGGCAAATAATTAATAAATAAAAAGATCAGTAAAAACAAGAAGTGTGTAAATACATTTTAAATGTGGGGCATTAATTTTTTATGTTTTTTTTTTCATGAGTGCTTCAGATTACAGAATTAAGAATCTAATGAAAAATAGAACTTATTATTGGATGGGAATTTTGGAACAACAATCTGAAAAATGTCCAAGATTGGTCATTATTTTGTGCATGTAATATATGTCTGGCTTGTGGTTCCATACCTCTTCTTTAGCTGAATATCCATTTTAAACTACCTGGTAATATGTTAACAAGTTTAATGTATGAATTGAGTTTTTATTCACCTGTCTTAAGACGTTCAAATTATGGTATTCAAATGTCCATCCGTCTGTCCATCATCCACATGTCACACTGTATTTTGAGAATGCCTTCATAGATTTTCTTCAAACTGCACACAGTTGTTAATTATAATAGCCTCATGGTCTTTATGCTTTTTGGTAAAATTCTTAGTTACTTATATGAAATATATGTTATGTTTATACAAACAGCAATTAACAGGGTTCTCACTAGGATTTTTTTATAGTGAGTCCTGGGACTCATCACTTTTTGGAATGATGAGTCCCAATCTGTCTTGGTGAGTCCATAAAGTTGACTCGAACCAAACTACCGGTACTGCATGACGTTACCATGAGTAATACATTAAGTTTTGTTTTGTAACATTATGAACATCTTCATGTTTTATTTGATACTAAAATCCCTGTTGAAACCCATGCATTACTACATGACAGCTTAATCTACATGTTCCCAAGATTTTAGTATCATTTTATCATGTTTATGGAAGAGAATTATGAATTAACACCATTTATTTCTGTTGGTTATTTGAAGTCTGCATAGCTTCATCTGGGAGAAAATATGGGTTCAGTGTGATAAGAGGCAACACCTCAGTTTAAAAAATTTGACTAATTGTATAATACATAAATTTCAAAGCGCTAAGTAGTTATCAAGTTTTTCAATAAATTTTATAATTTTTGTTTAAATTTACCAATCCAAAACTTGACAATATTTCTGCTTAACCTCATTAACAAAATAACAATAGATCATTCGATATTTAATCATTACAATAATATTTTTTAATCATTGCAATCAGGTCACAAGCCAAGTGTTTCACTTATAATAGTCACATTTTAAAAACATCGAAAACGATCTTTCTGCTGCAAATAGTCACATTTTAAAAACATCGACAACGATCTTTCTGCTGCAAATATTTTGTATTAAATTATAGGTTAGGTAAACCCGCAAAGATTCCAAGCTCTAGCTAGTCACTAATAGTTAATGGAAATAATTAATTTATTATTCAAATAGAAAACTTTTTAAATCAAGTTGCAAGCCAGGTGTTTCACTTAATTACCGTTTAAAAACCACGAACATCGAAAACGTGTTTGTTTACTTTCGACGCGATGTACAAGAAAGATATTATCATTATGGTTAATAAAAACTTGTTTGTTTTTTTAAATACATAATAAATTTCTTAAAAAATTATTTAAATCATGTCAAGATTGTTTAGATTTTATTAATTCAGCCACTTATTATCGGTCATCGGTCACTGTCAGAGATCAAATATATTTCACCTGCTGTGCATCACAGCTAAAAATAGAATTACATCCGGTTGTAAAGCTTTAGGTAAATGACGTGCTGTTGATTTTAGGGACGCAAATGATTTGACTGCCATGCGTCCCTAGGATGCACGGAATCTAGAAATGGCGCGTCCTACACAACTTTGACGCGTCCAGGACGCGTATACGCGTCTTAACGAGAACCCTGATTAATGCACTTGTGGTCAAATCAGTACTAATTTTCCAGATCATATAACATCTAGATAGTGAAATTATCCCACAGGGATTAATCCCCACATTTGACATCTATAGGTTAGGTTTCCTGCAATTGACATTAATTGCTGGTAGTTACAACTGGAATCTCACCAGGGAGCTTCTTATTCCTTATCTAATACATAAATTTGTCAGCACACATGCAGCTTTTGTTGATGAAAACATCTGAAGTTATGAGATTAATTACAGGACACAATGTAAACAGTAGGCTCCTCCCTTTTCTGGGGTATTCCATTCAAATAACTGTGTTCTTAAGCCATTAACCAGGCCTTGTGTATTCAGTGTTCTGGTTTATAGCAGTCATAGAAATTGCTATACTCAAAACAAAGTTGCTGTTTAAAATTTTAAAATCTGTACTAACTGCCTCATTCTGATTACATTTAAAGATGTATATATGTTTATCATAAAATTTTGTGCAAAAGAAAAAGCTATTGCTTAAAAATAAGAGCAGAGTGGAAACTTGATAATTTATGGACTGCAACAAAACTTCAAGAGGAATTTAACAAGAAGTCATGGAGTAAATAGCTACACGACAAAGTGTGGAACTGAAATGTCATTTGTTTTAAGATTAGTGAATCTATTTCCAATTGTAACTGTCCTAAGATTTGATTTAGACAGTATTTTAGTTTGCTTTATCAAATTATGAAAGGAGTAAAATAGAACACCAGAACTGTATGACCAATGTATGGAGTAGCTTGTTAGTACCTGGCAATAAATGTTCAAACCAGCAGACAGCGAAAATTATATGTGTTTAAAGTCGATTAATTAGGAACGTTGATTAATTAGGAACGTTGTTTTTGTGACTATACTGTTCTGCAAATACATTTTTTGGATGGAATAGATTTTAACAAGAAAACTCGACTTGATAACAGACACCATACTTGTCAATATTAGTATGAAGATATCTTCAGCCAAAGACAACATAATAGGACAGAGTTATCCACCCAACCCATATATGTTCTGTCATCCTAAAGATAAGTATCAGTTTTCAAAATATTTTACATTTATTATTCAACTCATCAGTACATGTATGCCACACAATAAATTTACTATGCTATATTTTCAATAGGTGTTTAATTAATTAGTCTACGAAGATGTGTAAAACATATATTTTCATAATCAATATGTCTGTACTGATCTGGATCCTATGTCTGTACTGATCTGAATTCTAATTAGTTTTCTCCTTGCCCCAAATTAAAGTCGTAACAGTGATAGATTAATTAACTCCTTAACATTTGCTTACATAAAATTTATTACTGACTAAGCCAATAAAATCATTGATCACATTCAAGAGATAACATGTATTACAAAATAAATATGCAGGTAATAGGAATAAGTATCTTTCAATCATTAAAGTTTTATCCTGGCTGCTTATTTATTTACACCATACATACAGTGGACATAACTGTCCAACAAAGAACATTTAGTTGGTCTAGTAACAAATCAAGTCCACAAGTAAAGCAAACACAAGCATACACAGATTATTATGCACTACATGCATGGAATGCTATGTATTGTATGAAGGTGCTGATCATACAGAGAATTGTTTTGTCTGAGACTAATCCCACAATATAAGTACCATATTTTCAATGTGTTATACAAATATGTTACACTCAAATTTTCTGTCTATGGCTCTTTAGAAATCAATTCCATATATCTGACAGATTTTAATTGTTTCAGTGGATCAAGTGTAACATTTAAAGAAAACAAAATAAAAACATGTGAACATAACTGCAAATAAGCAAGGACTGAAAAGTGTGGGAAGTCAACATTATTTCCAAAGACATAAAATATTCTGGTATTTCGAAGTCTATAAATCTGTTATCACTTAGGGTCAACTTCCTTCTGCTGTAACATAGTTTCTGAATTCATTCCTCACATTGTCTAATATTAGGAATGTCAAAAACACAGAAGATTTTAAAGTACTGTAGTAAACTTCCTGATATTGTAAAACAGTTACAGAGTTCAGCTAGTTCATTATACATGATAGATCCATTCATGACAACACACCCATGTTCATTAATTAAAATTTTTTTTTGAGAAAATGAATGAATAAAAGTGGTGTCAAAAGTTTACTTCTAACATTCATAATCAGAAGAAGATTTTTATCTGTAGGAAACAAAGGCTGGTTCTCAGATTTTGTGACTAACATGGGTCAATAATGAAATGAACCTGACACAACAAGTCTGACCTCAAGTTTATGCTTACTATTTATGTTAAAATTCAGTTAGTTTCCATAATATATTTATAAATTGTAAAATTAAAATATCAAAGGTCAATACACAGCAACAATGTTTTATATACTGGTTCAAACAGATTGACACTTATGTCTGTACATTCAAGCACTATTATTTTGTAACACAACAAATTTGGCTACAGGATCTTATTTTTTAAATACATGTAATTCATTTTCCTGGCTACAGACAAACATTCCAGATTAATACTGCAATGAAGATTATAATACTTGACATATATTTTTAAGCTTAAAGGTTGTAACTTTATTCATCCAATGATAGTACTCTTGTTTAATACCTGGTATCAGAGTTAGTTTTTATATTAGTTTTTAGCATATTCTGCTACAGATTGTATAAGACAATTAACATAGAAATTATGGATCTATAGTTGTTATTGCTACTTTTGTTGCTAAGGCCATAACACATTATGGTCGTCTTTACTATGCCTTGCTTTCCAGGCTCAAATTTACTTAGCTACCAATGCAAACACCTTTAACTTGGTTCCAGAAAAAGCAGCTTTCATTAAAATCTGGATGTATATATAAATTAATTGTAGTTTACAGTGAAAATATTATTTATTTACGAGCCCTATGCATTTTTATATAATTAAAATATTTGTCATTGCTTATATTAATGATTTTTTTTTTTTTTTTTTTTTTTTTTTTTTTTTCTCTCTATTGATATATATATGTATTTTTTTTTTTTCATCATTATCTGCAGTATAAGTTCAATTACAAAGCATACATTTTTGTATGTTAGTGGGTTACACATACATGTGGAAGCTAAGTTAAACAATTACTTAAAATATAAACTTGACTTGCCTACCATATATTCATTTTGCTATAGCAATTATTTTTCTGAATACTTATGAAATTCTTACTTTTTAAGTAACAACAAATGTGTCAAATTTAGGAATTCATTGGATTCAAACCTTATGTAGACAATCTTCATGCCATATTAGTACATTGACCATATCTAGAGTTTGTCAACTATAAAGGCTAGCCTCTTGATCATTTAAACAATAATGCTTCTATCAAAGTAATGACCTGTATCTCACTCCCTTATGGATAACTATTCTGCATACTCCCGGTGCAGAGGAAACCTTTGTCATCTACACACATCCCAACTGGAGTGCACACATGACTTAATATTTAAACCTTTCCATTATGTCCAGGAAAGAACTAGTATATATTTATATTTGTAATTATCATAGTACATGTATTCCTTTTGTTTGTTATAGATTCCATGTAGGAAAGCTGTTTTACTGCAATGAGTGACTTATGTCTGCACTTACAGAAGAACATTGTCTACTTTTGAAAACAAAGCTGGATAATTTGCCTTTCAAACTTTAATGTTAGATTTTACAAATAGTCCATAGAATGTTGCGGATGTTATTATTGAATGTTGGAGTTGAACTTTTGTTAACAACAAGGAAACCTGACATTTTAAATAGACATACACAATTCCATGTGGAAAAACGGATTTATAATGTTTTCATGGTATTTTATCGCTTTCCCTTTTATCCCTAAAACAATAGGGTTTTGGGGTTTTAGTGCGGATTTACCAGTGAAAACTGACATGATGTTCATGTTACAAACAGCTCAGGTGGGGAAGACCAAGCAACTGCTGCCAGTATATATTGCTTAGGGATTCCACAAAGCTTTTGTTACTTACAGAAGAACTTTTTAACTGTTTGGAAAGCAGGATAGTCGTCTTCCAAACAGGAATAATGTCAGATTTTGCAAACAGTTCACAGCATTTCACTGATGTTTTGGAAATGTTATATTTTATTTAGAAAAAGGAATCTGAAACTTTAATGAGATGCAAACTTGTAAATAGTCTACATAATTTCATTTGGTGAAGCTGATTTAACTACAAAATCCATAAAGGATTGTCAGTTGTTTGTAATGACTTAAGTACTTATTTGTTTGGGAAATGGAAACTGGACAATATTTCAGATATGTGTTTCTTCTTTTCAGATGTAGTGTATTGTCATTTTGTTTATCATTTCTATTCATATTTAAAGTAGAAGATCACATGATACAAATTTTAGGACATTGGTCTTCAGACAGCTATTGCAGATAAATTAGAGTGTCATCATCTTCCATCAAACTAGCACAAAGCAGTCTGGAAAAAACTGAAAACTTTATATGCCATTATGCTATATATATGTGTTTCTTCTTTTCAGATGCACTTTATTGTTATTGTGATTATCATTTTTTTTTTTTTTCTTTTTCTTTTTTTTTTTTTTATCTCATGATTTTATTGAAGGTACCCTTATTTGAAATCCTTGGGGGCACTCAGCTGTTACCATCTGAGTTTTTGGACCTTTATGAAATTTTATCACTGACATTTCTTAAATTTCATTCATCCCCCAAGTATTTCGGGGATATAACTAAAAAATTTCATTCCAGCGCCAGTGCCGGTCCACGGATACTGATGAGACTCCATGGTCTCATCCTCTGATGGAGACCACCCTTGGTCCCATTCCCAGGAGATCCCTTGCAGACCTTGCACACTCTGGCTGCAGATGAGACTATCTCTGGTCTCATCCCCTGATGGAGAACCCTTGCTCCATATCCCCTCTTACTGGCGTATTGTCGGGCAAGGTGGGTTCTTCCTCTCACTGAAGGACTGTAACTTGACTTGCTCTGGCAGGAAATAAAAATTTGTTATTGAAAGCTGAGTGTTTCCCTAGGGCCAAATATTCATATATTTTACAATAAATAATAAATATATATATATATATGTATATAGATCTTTGTCTGCTTATACCAGAACACTCCCAGGACTATTAATGGGTTATGGCTTTACACACAGTTCCTTCACCCAATTTGACTATATTGCATAAAGTTAACAAGGACCAAATGTTCAATTTATTCATGGGAGTTTTAAAACCTTGACACACATAGAACAAACACTTTACATAACACATATAACAATTATAAATGCTATCATGGTAATACTAATTGCAAAGTTTGTATAAATAGTTACTTATATGAAATATATGTTATGTTTATACAAACAGCAATTAATGCACTTGTGGTCAAATCAGTACTAATTTTCCAGATCATATAACATCTAGATAGTGAAATTATCCCACAGGGATTAATCCCCACATTTGACATCTATAGGTTAGGTTTCCTGCAATTGACATTAATTGCTGGTAGTTACAACTGGAATCTCACCAGGGAGCTTCTTATTCCTTATCTAATACATAAATTTGTCAGCACACATGCAGCTTTTGTTGATGAAAACATCTGAAGTTATGAGATTAATTACAGGACACAATGTAAACAGTAGGCTCCTCCCTTTTCTGGGGTATTCCATTCAAATAACTGTGTTCTTAAGCCATTAACCAGGCCTTGTGTATTCAGTGTTCTGGTTTATAGCAGTCATAGAAATTGCTATACTCAAAACAAAGTTGCTGTTTAAAATTTTACCACCCACCAACCCCATCCAAACACCTTCAATACTGTCATGACAAGGGGAGCATCTCAGCATCCCATTGATAAATATATTTCAGTTTGGACCTTTATGAAATTTTATCACTGACATTTCTTAAATTTCATTCATCCCCCAAGTATTTCGGGGATATAACTAAAAAATTTCATTCCAGCGCCAGTGCCGGTCCACGGATACTGATGAGACTCCATGGTCTCATCCTCTGATGGAGACCACCCTTGGTCCCATTCCCAGGAGATCCCTTGCAGACCTTGCACACTCTGGCTGCAGATGAGACTATCTCTGGTCTCATCCCCTGATGGAGAACCCTTGCTCCATATCCCCTCTTACTGGCGTATTGTCGGGCAAGGTGGGTTCTTCCTCTCACTGAAGGACTGTAACTTGACTTGCTCTGGCAGGAAATAAAAATTTGTTATTGAAAGCTGAGTGTTTCCCTAGGGCCAAATATTCATATATTTTACAATAAATAATAAATATATATATATATATGTATATAGATCTTTGTCTGCTTATACCAGAACACTCCCAGGACTATTAATGGGTTATGGCTTTACACACAGTTCCTTCACCCAATTTGACTATATTGCATAAAGTTAACAAGGACCAAATGTTCAATTTATTCATGGGAGTTTTAAAACCTTGACACACATAGAACAAACACTTTACATAACACATATAACAATTATAAATGCTATCATGGTAATACTAATTGCAAAGTTTGTATAAAGAATAATTTAAATTAAATTTAATCAATTTTCTTGAAATTTCAAGGCATTGTTGGTATTGTAATTATGTCTAATCAGTGCAGATGGAATTATGCACCCATGAAGTGTATAGCTCTTGTCCTTATATCATCAGATGGGCTTCTCATGCACTTATTGTGCAGCTGTTTATAATTAAATGCAATACCGCAAATTGAAATTTATTTAAGCAAAAAGAAAAAACAACATCTGCCACCATCAATCTTTTTGAAAGCCGAAATATCACAAGCCGATCGTAAGGGAACATACTTGGAACGAACCTTCAGCGTTAAGAAAAAACCTACAAGATATTTAACTTGACTTTTCCGATGTGAACAAAATTACAGATTAATGTGGAACCGTAAATTTTAGCCTTCCTCTTCACTCGAAACTACATTGAGATTAACAACCAACTGATATTGATACAACTTACTCCAACTGCGGCAACCTACCACCGTAAGATTTCCGACGCTATTGGAAGCAGTAGCTCCATGGTCAGGGTGTGAAGCCAATAGAAGTGGTAGGGAGCTTAGGTAGTGAGCCCACCAGAGAGAAAACATAATTACAGTTTCAACATATATTCAAGAACTAAAGAAGAAAAATACAATATAAAAACAATATATTTTCTATAACAATATTTGTACTTTCGTTTTAATATTTATGCTCTATCTATTTTTAACTTCATAATCTATATTTATATTTATATATCGTCATAACTACGATTGTTGTTTGTTATATCATTTTTGCGAACCTGAAAAAGTACTTAAGCTTGTTAATTTTGTGTAATAATTGTCCTGAAGACGGCAGGCATCTGCCGAAACTAGTCGAAGAAAATAAACATCGACTGTTGCATCCTACGAAGTGTTGTTGTCAATTCTTTAATAGCAATATCATTGTGTAAAGAGTATGAAGAAACATTAACAAAATTAAGTTTTCTTTTTAGAAGTTAATGTGTAACAGTAGTATCAGAATTACAAGTTTAGTTGTTACCTTGAACTTAAATAAAATAATGAAAGAAAACATTTGAAAGAGGAGGAACTATTTTGTATATTCATTTATGCACATTAGTGACACGAAATAATTAATGGATGTAGTGAATTATAGGACATTTAAATTTTTAACAGTTCATTATTGCTACTCAACACCTGTAGGGACAATTGCGCTTGGTTTTGATTGTTTGGTTTGATTATAATTCCTAAAAGACTTGAAGTATTTTTTAGTTCATCAATTAAAACATTAGGCAAAACAAAAAAATATGTGTGTTTCCGGTTACAAAGAATTATAAATAGGTAGGTAGGTCAATTTTTTTTTTTTTTTTTTGGGGGGGGGGGGGGAATGGTGCTTTATCAGTCATTAAATGAGCTATCAATTTCTTTACAAGCATTCATATGTTAACATTTAGCGTCATGTTGGGGCGGAAGTATGAAAAGTATGAAAATAGAACTAAAACCCGAACAATACCAGGAAGTAACCTCTGTTAAAAACGCAAAAAAACTTTAGGGTTGGCTTCAAAAAAATAGGTAGGGTCGGCTAACTGGAAACACAATATTTTTTTTTTCGGCCTTACCAAATTTTTTATTAGCTTTAGATTTTGGTGTTGTTAAGGCTGATATTTAGATGAAAATAATTAAATATTTAACATTGAATAATTATGTTTTTCATCTTGAAGATTTATTAAACATATGATGTATTCTAGGTACAAAATAAACACATTCATGAACACTGTAGTGTATAGCTGTTACCACGTGTGTGAAAACAGCATGTTATGTAACTGTGTCTGCTTTATCAGTTAATATTGATTATAAACACTATCACTACTTCAGTTCAATGCATTTTCAGAACCATCAGTCCATTAATTTAACATGAACATGTAACTTTTAACTAAATCACTAAATTTTATGTTCACAGATAAAATTACTTTCACAGTATTATTTTTGGGGTTTTTTTGGCTTAGAAACTAAGCAAAAGCAAAATTATAGTATAAGACAGCTTTGAAGTGGTACAGAAAACATTTACATGTATAAATGTTAAATTTTGTTGTCAGGTGTCTTTGCATCTAAACAACAGAAGTTGTTTGAAGGTATGTGCTTCATGCTGACCCATGTTGACAAAACACCAGAATCTGTAGCAATCGAAAAGGAAATACTTAGAGACTCATCCTTGGAAACATCAGCTGAAGAATATAGTCACCAAGGTGATGTGTAAAATTATGTCCTGACTTTTGACAATAAATAACATGATGGGTGTCACTTTTGAAGCAGAATCTACTGGTCCTTCCTTAACACCTAATAATGCTTCTGTTCAGAGGGGTTCGTGTTGCATATTTGTTTGTGGTATGCTTTGAATGTTGTTTGTTGTGTTCTTGAGTTATTATTAGCCATGGCTTTGTTGTAAACTCGTACTTGATTTTGTTTTGATTTTTTTATTCCTGCTCCGTATTTTCCTGATTTACATTCCTATATAACTGAATAAGTTTTTTTTAAAGATTTCGATACAAACACACAGCAATAATACATAAAACTGTATTTGTGACATATATTTTAATAGTTAAAACTGAAGAAACTAGTTTTCTGTATAAATTAAAAGTATCTGAAATTTCAAATAGAAGATGGTCATCTTGACATTTCTGATTGCTGTCATTCAAAATAAAAAACTTTTAAAATGTCAGCTGAATGTATATAGACTTATAAATTAAAATGTGTTTATCCCTTGCAGATGAAGAGCAAATAGCATTTGACAAAGACTTTCTGAAAAAGAAAATAAGGTCTGAAGGTGGTGTCATTATTGATAAAATAGATGGAAGTTCAAAGGTAAAAGTACAAAAAAGTTAGCTCATATTAACTGCTGGGTAAAAGATTTCAGTATTAAATGATCTTATAAAATACTTTGCTTAGCACATTTTTAGCTCAGAATAACTGATAAACAATGGATTTAAGTAGAAAACAATTTATTTTATTATAACAATTGTAAATGTCTAAGTTTGGAGTACTAAAGGTGAGTAACTTGCTCAAAAGTTGCTATATTTGAATATGCTGAATATGTCTGAGACCTTTTCTGACTGGATATTGTCAGTATTATTTACTCAATTTTTTTTTTTTTTTTTTTTGGTCACCTTAAGAAATGTTCAGCTATATTATAGTGCCCAATTTTTATTTGGCGAGTAAGCCCGAGTACCTTGTGACCTTGAGCAGGAAAACTTGTCAGTTATGGTTGGGTTTGAGCCCACCCTGCCCACAGTAAGGCTCAAATGTGTAACCTTAGTGTTGTCGGGCAATAGTAGATGACTAACTACTTTAACCACTTGGCCACCTAGGCCCTTAATTTTTTTTTGAAGATTACCTAATGTAACTATTGGTTTAACTGGTTCAGGTATGTATGTTATGTTTGAAAGTGGCATTAAACACCATTCAAATATATGAGGTTTACCAGACCTATGGTCATCACATGAAGCTTTAGTATTGAGTGATGTTACACTTTATTTCCCTTCATCACCTTCAAATCTCTGTCCCTCACACCTCAGTAAAGTGAAATTGTATGTACTTTTCTAACTTGGTTTTTCCATTCATGTACACTTAGAAAGTAATAAATTTTAAAAAGGTATAAACAAGAATTTATTTTTATTTCCTTATAATTATCTTAATGCTCTTTGTCTTGATTGGCATAGGTAAAAGATGCAATAAATTCAATTATACCAATCAAAAGTAGTACCTTAAATTTAATGGAAATTTTTACATGTAATTGAAGCTGACTATACAGTTTATGTTTTTCTGCAAGAAAAAGATTAAAAGACCGAAGGATTGTTACTGATAAAGTAATCTGATACACAGAAAGTCAAATTCTATTATAAGGGTCAACACCATGTAAAAGATGCTAGAACAGTGCAATCGGTTTAAACTAAACAATTATATTTGGCCAATATTCAGGTATTATTTTGGTAATATGCTATCACATGACTGGTAATTATGATTCCCCCATCCCCTCAAATATTTCAGCTATGTACCCTGTATTTTGTTTGTTGTTGAATAGCATACTACCAAGGATCGATCATGTATTAAAATTAGAGACTTACTATACATAATGTTTTATGAGACCGTTAGAAACCATTAGTTTATGCTCTTGTATTTGTTTTGGGGTTTTTGTTTATTATTGGTGATTTGTTGTTTTATTTTCTGATGCTTAATTGGATTGTGAGGTCTTTGTTGATGGACCATTTGATCAACAGTAGACGAACTAACTGTACCGCGTGACCACCGAGTCCCCTCAATATATATACTGTGACATATAACATATAAATTTAAGAGTTGTATATTTCAGCTTAAGTCACCTATCTTCCTCATATCTGATTCCTTCCATCGAACAGTTAAATATTTCCAGAGTTTAGCGGCAGGTTTGCCATGTGTGTCACATCTGTGGATCAGGGATTCTGTACATCAACACAAACTCTTGGATTATAGGTCATACATACTGCAGGCTGGGATCAGTTTCCAGAAGAAAAAGGTCATGGAATGGTAAGGCTCAAGTCAAGAAAACATGATTACACATGGAAATGCTTTATGAGAAAAATGTGTTATGACTGCACATTTAATTATACCCACACTCCCCATATGATATAGGGGTATACTTCTCAGCAATTATACAAAAATATTTTTGTATAATCATGCCATATGTTGGATTTATTTTCAGTCCTCTCTGAAGTTAAAGTGTTAGGGTATTATCAATGAGCATTAGCTCATAGTAATCCTTGTTTAAATTTAAGATTACATTGACTATATACAAATGTCATCGACTTAAAATGATCAAAATACTACGATCTTTCAAATCGCTCCTTATTTGCAATTGAAGCTTCCATCTATGTAGTTGATCTCTTTAATATACAGGTATATTAACTTTTTGACTCAACTGACTGACCCAAAGGGTCAGTGTGAGCTATTCTCATCACTTGGCATCAGTCATCATCGGCCTTTCTCTTTTCACATTTCAATATACTTCTCCAAAACCACTTGACCAATTCGAACCAAACTTGGCAGGAATGTTTATTGGGTGGTTCTTAACAAAGTTTGAGTTTTTGGTGCTGATCAAATATGAAACATGGCTGCTAGGGCCATTAATGCATTCTGATTGTCAGATTGATTAGAAATATTGCAGAAATGTACCTAAGATGGTCCTCTACATACAAGTTTGAGTTTTTTGTGCCAATCCAAAATCTAAGATGGCTGCTATAGCAGGACTTAATTTTTACATAGGACCATATATTAAAAACATACAAACAACTTCTTCTCGGAAACTGTTCCATACAATGAAGCCAAATTATGAAGAAATGATGGTTGGATATTTGTCTTATTATTTTTAGTTTTTCTAGCCTATTGCAAATTGAACATCGCTTCCAAGGCCACTAATGGGTTCTGATTAGCTGACATTTCAAAAATCTTTTTACAAATTGCATGGCAGATTAATTTGAAATATTGTATAAATGTACTTTAGATGGACCTCTACAAAGTTTGAATTTTTGGTGACGATCCAAAATTCAAGGTTGCCGCCATTGTGGAACACAGCTTAACATAGGATCCTATGGGAAAAGCATACTAACAGCTTCTTCTCCGAAACTGTTCCACACAATTAAACCAAATAAGGCAAAAGTGAATCAAGGATAGTAATCTTATTATTTTAAGTTTTTCTATCCAATAGAAATTCAACATGGCTGCCAGAGCTGCAAATGCATTCTGATTGGCTGAAATTTACAAAAATGTGTTTCTTCACAAACCGCTTGGCAGAAAGATATGTGATATTGTATGGTCCTCTACTAATTTTGAGTTTTTTGTTTCCATCCAAAATACAAGATTGCTGCCATCATGGAACATGACTTAACATACAAACCAATGAAAAAACATAAAACGGCTTTTCTCAGAAACTGTCCTACAAATTTTTACGGATTGGAAATTCAGCATGACCACATTCATAGAAACAACATCTTCACATAAACTCTTTATCATTTAATAACAAAATTTAAACTCTTTAGCATTTAATATCAAAATTTGCAAGAAAAGTCATGTCTCTTAAAAAGTTTTTTTGTAAGTCAGGTGGGTGATACAGGATAAGAGCCTCTGGTGTTCCTGTCAATCCTCTTGTGTACCAAGCAAGTCTTTCACTTGTTCATATTTGGTATGACATGAGCAGCTCATTCCACTGTTTTGCAATAATCAACAACCATCATTGTGACAATCAGATTGAGTCAATGTGGCTGGGAAATGGGGTTGTATTCTGATACCCCTTGCATTTTTGTTGCAGTAATTGATATCATTAGTACTTTAATGATCATCAATTGAAATCAGTTCAAACAATTGTACTATTATGTTGGATTTTACATTGATATATTCTGTATTCATGAAAATAAAAGGCACTTATTATTATAGGAATTCTAGAAGGGGTGGATTGAAGCATATGACAGTAATGGTAGAATCAGAAAGTGATAAAATGAAAGAAGAATGGTGCAATATTCTAAATATAGCTGAAGTGATAGTAGTGGATAAACTTCATTCTAAAAAAGCTACAGGTATATATATTGATGACCTTTAAAAAAATTCATCATTGTTTGAAGTGTTGCCCCAATATCATTATTGTAAGATTAATGTCCATGGTTTGTAAAGTTTGGGGTATATTTTACTACTTAGTGATGGTACCAGTGATCGAGTTGAAAAATTGGCAGCATGCATTTTATTGGCAAATTAAGGTCTTGCCACCTGTGAATTGAGTATAAATTTAAAAATTAACCTGTCTAAATTGCATACCTGTCTATTATGTACAAAATGAAGGTTACATAGTTGTGTAGTCTAGATAGTTTTCACTGTATTGGAATACGCAAATGACTCTGACATGTAGTGAAGTCATGTAGTTGTCTCATCCAGGTCAAAGGTTACAGATTGACAGATTACATTCAAAATTTACTGTTTACTGTCATTCACAACTATAATCCAATCATGAGTCAGCAAATTTATAGATTCAAGCATGCATTGTTTTTTTCACTGCCAACAGGTATTTGACTTAAATTATTTTAATGTCTATAAATTAACTCATGTCTGACATGTTGAGGATCTGTAAAGAGTATCATATAATAAAAAATCATTGAATTATAAGGTATTTAAAGAAATAATTAATTTCTAGTAAACAATGTCTTCATGAAATCTTTTCAGATAAATGTGGACATTCAGTCCACCTACTTCCCCAGAAATACTGGATGGAAGCAGCTTTATGATAGACTTTTTTAGTTGTTTATTTGTAGGTTGTATTGTAAGTACCTTTCATGAGAAATTTGTTTCCTTTATGATAAACAGAGTGCATATATCAACTGTCAAAAAGCATTTTAACTAATATATATAGTAAAGCAGTATTTATAGAGAATGATAACAATATTTTTATTTGTTACAGATGGCATTGTTCAAGTGTTAGTAACAGACAATTCATGTAAACCACATTTGTTAAAAACTGCTAAGTCACTTAATGTACCAATAGTGTCAACAGAATGGATCATTCAGTGTTTAGTTAATGGACAAGTTGTAGACTTCACAGGACATCCTCGATACCATTATGACAATGACTTAATTGTGATGTGACATGTCTATACTGTCATCGTGTAACAACAGAACACAGCAAGTTTTAATTAAAACAATGTATATTATACAGAAAGGTATATCTGTATTTGTGCTTGGTTAATACTTAAAGGATTTGCACGTTTCGTATCATGCACAGAGTTGATGCCAGACAAACTTATATCCAGCCCTGGGCAACAAGCTGCGTATATTATATTGCAACTTTGTGATCGATTAACCATTGAATGTTCAAAATCAGCCATTGATATGTACTGGTTATATGTGAGTTTCAGGATGATACCATGTTGGAAATGGAAAATTCCATGTAATTCTGGTAACAAGTACTGAAATACCTTCATGTATCTCATAGATTTGTTAAAACCTAATATAAGTTTTCATTTTGTTAAAGCTTATCACCCCCCCCCCCCCTATATTTATATAGGAATCACCCTGTGTGTCTGTCCATATGTCCAGATCCCTTGTAAGTGCTTCTCCTCCTAAACCGCTTCACAGATTTTTATGAAACTTTACATGGAGGAAGTACATCATATTTAGATGTGCATGAAGAATTTTTGTCGCTGTCAGATATTATTCATCTTTTTGAGATTATCACATTTAAAAAAATTCAAACAACTTTGCAACAAGTAAATAATTTATTGGGTTCAGAGTAGAAAATACTTATTGCCAAATGTATACAGTGAATGCAGATTTTGTTCTGATTAAAGTAATATCTTTAAAGTATGAGGTGTTGTATTTTCAGTGGTGATTCAATAAAACCATCAGTAAAATATTTGTTTCTAAGAGGTAACTGTGTCATGTGTTTTACCGCTGATCTTGTGACTTATTAGTTATGTACAATTAAGATTTTAACTGAAAAGTTATATTACATTGCATAATACATTACATTATTTTAATCGTCGATGTCCCTGTAATTTGTTTTTTTTTCCATCCAGTTTACAATCGTATTATGCCAGAGCTTTATTTCTTGAAATCTATCAGATTAATATGATTTATTTTACCATGACCTTCTTTAAAGAACAAAAATATGTATGTGTTTTAAGTGCAAGATTAGAAATAGATATTACATTGACTTTATTATCTATTAATAACAACCTTATATACAAATATGTAGGTACACCATTAAACTGGTAGTCAATGCCTATTGAATACAGACATCAAAGTTGTCTTAGGTCCCTTGAAAATTTACAAAAAGGAGTTTCACTGTATTTTTAGAGACATTTATTTTTAATGTTCACATGCATTCTGAAAAAAATTTAGACAATCTAATCTTTTGCAATTTTATGTTGTTTGTTTTATTAAGTTTAGTTTTCTTAACCAGATTTTTATCAATTGCATTTTACAACTACTGACTTTGATAAAGGTTACTTTTGGGATTTCTTAACCAGAGAAAATGTAATATTCACCTAGCCACTATGGTAGGTGAATTTACTTTTTTAAGAGTTGAGAAATACAGATAGCGACCACATATTACAGTCAGTAATTGTTTTATTACATGAATAAAACCAACATATCCTCATCTATCATAGCAAATCTACTAGCAGCAGTCACGTCCATTGTTGTTTACAAGATTTTTGTGTTATAAACATGTACATTATCAGATACATTGATTGGATGATTGAGATTACAGATATGAGGGCTATTCTGATTGACTACTGAAAAATTTTACTTTTCTATCTATTTTCAGGGTAAAACAAGATAATATTTGATTCTGTAGTTTATTTTTTAAATAAAACTGTGCAGCAGACAAAAACAATTATATTTTAATTTAATTTTAGTAGTGTTTCATATAACTCAAAAGTAGTTTAAGGACACAAAATTCTATTCATGTAATAATAATTTTTATTCTGCAACTACCGCTTCAATTATACAAATATGACCTTACGAATAAAGCAAAGCTTTATTTGTAAATAATGACATTAGCTTCTTGTACCCTTGTCCATTCTTCTAACGATATTTAGAATTCAGTTCTG
Source organism: Limnoperna fortunei (assembly GCA_944474755.1). Taxonomy (NCBI): domain Eukaryota; kingdom Metazoa; phylum Mollusca; class Bivalvia; order Mytilida; family Modiolidae; genus Limnoperna; species Limnoperna fortunei. The sequence goes on from OX104116.1 coordinate 64,012,303, forward strand.
ATTTACGGCTTGTTGTCAAATAGAATATTTGTTTGTTACGTCAGGCTATCGCTCGAATATGTGCCGAACATTTCAACTAACAAATCTGCTAGAAGTGCGCTATTTTCATATTTTCCTTTAGTATTAAATGTATTGTCTGGTTGCAGAATAAAAATAATATTCCTACATTGTCAGAAAATATAAAGTTTATTTGTATTTGCCGCAAAACAGGTAAAAAATGCTTGGCAGGGCCCCCAATTTTACTTGTTTCTAGGCTCGTACAAATAAACTGTATATTTTCTGACAATGTACTAATATTATATATTTAATACTGGTAATTTGTACAAGTAAATCAGATTGTTTGTGTTGTCATCAAAATTAACACCAATCATTGGCTTTAATGCCCCAGAACAATATTTCAGCAACCAATGAGATGACATTTTAAACATAACATAAATAGTATGAATAATAGTGGTTTTGTTGTATAAACAAAGAGACCTTAAGAGGTTGATATCAAATTTATACAAAATATGTTTATCACTGGGTGCCATTTATGCTGATATTAAGACACAATACACAGTGTTCTCTTGTTTCTCAGATTACTCAGAATTTAACAACCTTCAGTTTGTAACATATATTATAAATACTGTAAATGCATCATACATTTAAATGGTGTTTTTAATGTATAACATGAAAATTAGTCCAACAAAACAATTTTATTTACAGCTAGAAATGGAGATTCTACATGCTTCTTAATTATGTTGAAATATTCTACGGTTTAGGTTTTATTTTACTTAAGTGCCGATCTATTCACAGAACAAGCATAGCTAAATTTCTCAAATCTGTTTTTTTTATTTAAATCGCTTTTAAGTAGAATGTTTCATTGCTGTGTTGAGTATACTTGAATCAATACATTGCTTTAATAAATGCTGCAGAGGCAAATTAAAATAGTGTGTGTGTGTGTGTGTGTGTTTTGTTTGTTTGTTTGTTTGTTTTAGGTGTGTATGCCCCTATTAGCAATTTTTTATTTAGCAATATCATAGTAATAAGTTTTTGGCTGGGTTCCTGTAACCTGGGTTATATTATTGTCAAGTTGGTTGGGCAAGGAAGATAGCATATCTATTTTGTGAAATCAACTCCTATAACAGTTTTCAACCCAGATCTCTGAAACTTCAAAGAAAGATTGCACATGTATTGAAGTTGTGCACCTGCTATTATGGAATTGTTCAAGGTTTTTTTCGTAATTTTCCAGACTTTAGACCTTAGTCAATTTTAGCCAAAATGCATGAAGGACAAACCTAGGTTATAGTATGATGAAGTCTGGTGGCCAATGGTTGGACGGGCAGGCGGGCTGGAGGCAGGACAATTGGGCATCTATTTTGTGTAGTCAACTCCTAAGGTTTTCAACCCAGATCTCCGAAACTTCACAGAAAGATTGCCCATGTAGTGATGCTGTGCACCAATGAATATTTTTTCCTAGTTTTCCAGACTTGGGAACTTTATCATTTTTCAGAACATTTATAGAAGATGGTACCTATTGTGCGTCATTAACTTCCCGTATTGTTTACAACCCAGATCTCTAAAACTTCACAGAAAGATTGCACACATATTCAAGTTGTGCACCTGTTTTTCAAATTGTTCAAGAAATGTTTTCCCTTTTTTCTAAACATGGGAACAGTCCTGTACATGCTGGTTGTGTTTTTGTGCAATCAACTCTGCCTACATCTTTTTGACACAGACCCAAAACCTTCATTCAACAAATTGTAAACAATTTCCCATGCAACTCGGCCATTTCAGACTTTTGCAATTTTTCAGAACATTTGCATAAGACACAGTACCTATTTTGTGTATTCAACTCCTACAGTTTTCAACCCAGATCTCTGAAACTTGCAGAAAGGATGTATTGAAGTTGTGCAGCTGCAATTATGGAATTGTTCGAGGAATTTTTTCTAACTTTCCAGAATTGGGAACTGCTGCAACATGCCGTACTACTTTTAGTCTTACTGTGTTCCTGACATTGTGACGTCCTGAATATAGCTGAAATATTGCTTGCTGGACGTTAAACATCAATCAATCCTGACATTGTGGACTGAATCATTTCTTGCTGATCACTCGCATGTCTATCTCTGCTTGTCTCGTCTTTCTCAATGCCCTATTTATACATATGTACGATTTTTTGTTTTACACTTTTATCTTCTCTGAAACAAATGATCAAATCATGAACAAACTTTGCTATAGAGTTTGATCCCTATTAGGTCCTGTATGGTCAATTATCCTATCCTGCAAATTAAGAATAGAAAACTGTAAATAGCGTATGGTACTTAATTTTTTAGCAAAACCAGCTCTAATCGGCTTTTTCTGAATAATGGATACTCTCGGCCGAATCTGCAAATAATGGTATATAAATAGATGCCAAAGTACACAATGAGCATTTCCACAGTCAAATTAAATATTTTATTTTAGTAAATTATTATCTGCTCTGTGTCAGGTTTGGATTCTTGTCCTTGGAGGTGGTCACGGACAACGTATGTTTTCTTGACAAAAATTGCATTAGTTTTGTGGTGTATTGGACTAATAACTAACTCTTAGAACTGTATCAATGTTTGGCTCAGAAACCGACAAGGAGATCAAGCACATTACTTTCAACATCAACATGAATTGTGTATTTTCTTGGTTTTATGAAGTCAAACTTTATGTGAGTGTCTCTCAAGTCTTTAAACCATTTTTTTTTTCAGACTATCAGTTCCATTTAATTTGTCACATTTAAGGGTAACATGACAGATGTTATAACAGTTCAATCCTTTTAATTGGATAATTTCAGACATTTTTTAAACTATATGGTATTGGTATCGGATTCATTCTGATTAAAACAAACATAAAAATAAACCAAAAGTAGAGGATTTAGAAAGAGAAGCCCTTCAATAGTAAATATGTGATCCATTTACATTATATTCTACAAGATAATGCCAGTTACTAATAACCTGTTATAGTGTTGAACAGATTTAATATAAAAAACACCTCCTGGAAACAAATCATACTTATTAAAAGCATCGCGATGTTTTTTTCATTATGTCACAAATGTGATGTTTCTATCGGCTTGCTTTTTTCTATCGCGATACTTGTTAAAAAAGTATCGCGATGCTTTTTTATTTCATGCATGATGTTTTTTCATCGCGATGCTTTTAACATTTAACATTTTAAATTTGATTTTAACGCGTTAAAAGTGGGTTTTATTGTAAAATACTTTACAAAAACTATAAAATTACTCTTCTCTTTGGGGCGTCGAAATTGACATAATAAAACTATTTGTATTTGTATGGCAAAAAAGTATTTAAGTCTGGTAATAGGAGTAATTACACGCCCGAAACTCGGTTAACCGAGAACTGAGACTGTTGATTTACCTTTATTGGTAGTTAATAGGAAGTTTGGTCTGTTAATGGTTAAAGTGAGTATTTCAGTTGAGAGTAAAATTGTAGGTTTTGTAGCTTATCTGGCGTCCGTCGTCGTATGTCGTCTGTCAATATAAGAACAAAAGTTGTTCAGTTATATGAGATCAGATCAATCGGACAACCTATATTAAAGTTATTGCCTTGGAAATGCCTTTTTTAAAGCAAATTTTCACTTTTTGAGCTATATTTTTAAAATGAAAGATAAATAATCACAATCGGACAACCTATATTAGTTATTGCCCTTGGAAATGTCAATTAATTGCAAAATTTTATTTTTAGAGGTATATTTTGAAAATGACAGGAGATAAATAATCAATGTAAGAAAAAAAGTTGCTCAATTAATTAAGATCTATCATAGTGCAAAATTTCAGGTCAATTAGACGACCTAAATTGGAGTTATTGCCCTTGAAAATGCCCTTTTGTTGCAAATTTTCACTTTTCGAGCTGTATTTTGAAAATGAAGGGAGATAAATAACCAATATAAGAACGAAAGTTGCTCAATTAATTAAGATCTATCATTGTGTAAAATTTTAGTTCAAATGGATGTCCTATATTACTTGGATACCAGATGAGCGATTCAGGACCCTAGGGGCCTTTTGTTTAATTAGGTTTCCCCTTTTTTAATTACACCGGACCATAACTATTATTACCGGACTAATCCGACTTTTTTGCCATATAACTGTGTACATCACCGGACTTTCGGTCCGATTAACAGACTGAAAATCGTATTCTATGTAAGAATAGTTTCCATTCACTGCAATGCACATTTATAGATTAATTAATATTAGCAAAAATAATACTTATCTACACTCAAATTATATCTCATTAGATGCTTGGCAGAAGTAAACTCTTTTCTGGAAGGAATGAAGATGGTAAAGGGATTGTATGAGAGTGTGAAACAGAATCCAGTCGTGTACAAGGTTCTGTTCTGCAATATCCCTGATTAACTAACCTTACATTCTATCACAGATATTTACTCAGTGAAATGGAGTGAGGAAGGGACCAATCACCGAAACTGTGAGGAGGTCACAGCATATGGATGGGAAATGTTTTTGCAAGAAATTGAAGGTACATGTAATCCACAAACAAAAAATTTTACAGAATGTCTTAATCACTTGCCAAATTCAAATATGTCGATATCACTATTCTTTGATTAGTAAGCAAATAATACAGAATAATAGCAGGTATTTCACATCCCTTATTTTACGGCAATATTTTACATAAAAGTAAACAAAAATGTTTAGACTCACTTAACAAACTTATAAAACCTTTATCCTATATCTAAATAGTGGGAGTACCCCCTAGGATGATCACATAACAACAAATCCCGCATTGTACAAATAAAGTTGGCAAATAAATAACCAATGAACATGATTCGATGAAAGGTGCTCCACAGCTCCACCATGGTATAGGAAAACCGATGTGAATTTGGCGTTCATTTTCACGGCCGATACTCGGCTAACCCAGACTTTGGTCTATTGATTTACCTGTATTTGAAGTTAATAAGGGATTTGGTCTGTTGATGGTTAATGCGTTTGGTCAGTTGATTCTTCTCAATGAAGTGTCTCAGTGAAAATAAATATATTTGCGGACATAATTTCCGTAAATAATAACGATTTTGCCAGACAGTCTTCGTTTCAGAATTGTTGTTTATAAAACTGTATTTTTGTGAAAAAAACTACAATCTTAACTCTCTAACTCAATTTAACCATCAACAGACCAAACTATATTAACTACCAATACAGGTAAATCAACAATCCCAGTTCTCGGTTAACCGAGTTTCGGGCGTGATTTACAAGTAACTCATTTAACGATCTAATATTTTTATCCATTACAGATGGAGAGGTAGATGTCTTATTCGCTGACCTGCTGATATTCAGTACAGGGGCTGATAATATACCCCCTCTTAGCTTCGACAAGAAGCTTGATATAGAATTTGTTTCTCCAGTGGAGGGAGAACAGCGATTGCCATCGGCATCAACATGTGAGATGACAATTAGTCTGCCGAGAAACGTCCGGCATCCTGACATTACTTCTTTGATGGTTCGGGCCATCAAAGAATCAAGAGGGTTTCACAAAATATAAATTATGTATTCGTGAATTATAATCTCGGTAGTTGTTTGAATATAGTTTGTGTAATTACCCACCTCTTTTCCAATTACAACATTTTATACACAGTTAATAAATCTGCCCTAGAAAAGGGAAGGATATTGAGTGATTGTACGTGTGACAAAAAACGCACACAATACATAAAAAAACTCGAGTTTATCAAGGACATTGGTTTTATTCCTGTCTGCATCTTGATGTGAGGTGAACAGTGGCCACGCACTGAATCAAGATCGAGAATGTGCCTAGCGTGCACATAAGCGGTATTCTTGCTAGAAGAGGCTCCTGATGGGGGTTGGTACCGGATAATCCAATAATCCCTTCTTTTTTGCCTTAATAATCCAATATTCCTTGTATTTTTCATGTGGTATCCAAAATTCAGTTCATTTGGTAATCCAAAAATAAAAAATCGAGGCAAAATAATCCAATAATCCATTTAAAAAGCCTTTAATAATCCATAATCCAAAATCGCACGAGGAGCCTCATAGAAAAATATATCATTGAAGGTGACTCTCTTGCTCCCCAGTCCCCACCCGCCGTGGAGTGCCAACTTGGGCGATGCTCAGGGTTGTCCAGTTGAACGCATCATACCAGGGTTACAAGAAGAGAATAATCATTTTGAGCATCATCGATCTGCTAATTTGTTACATTTAATTCCTTCTAGAAAACCGCAAATGTCGGTTCTGATGAACATGTTTTAGATCATGTCTATTTATTCTTTCGTATACTTTGTTCCAAAGGGGTTAGGTGAATACTCCTGGGATTTAAAGTTATTTGTTGCTTACTTAAAGCAATGATATTCAAAATAAAGAGGCCAAGCCAGTTCAACAAACTTTGCATTTCTTTGTGAATAGTAAGCGCTGAACAAAAACATTACAAACGATGAGCTGGGCTGGTAAAGTTTGTGGCAGAAATACACTCAGAATAACTCAAACTAAATTGACTATTGGCGAATTATTAAAACAAAAGTGGGACCATGATATCTAACCGTGCAAAATAATGGTAGAGGACTAGTACGGACCCCATAGATTTTGAAGAATAGATTCATCGGTGCTTACATGGTACCTATTGTGTATAGAATCAAGAATCAAGAATTTCATTAACCTAATCAAAGGGCCCTGACGCGAGTGACGGGCATATAAAATCACATCATTCATTCAATCAAATTTCTCACATACAAATAACACATGCATGCATCATTCAACATTAATTGTATTATAATTGGAAAAAGCCAAAGACAGCAGATACATATATAGCAATAATATGCAGGAGAGAGTCAGCCTGGTATGGTGAGGGACAATATAGATGTAGCCAAGGGCTTTGATATTACGAGATATAAGTTTATGTTCCTATGTATATATACATGTATAACGCGATAAAACTACTTTTAACGCGTTAAAATTACTTTTAAAGCGCTAAAATTACCTTTAACGCGATAAAACTACTTTAACGCGTTAGCAAGCAGAGAAAAACCGGATTCATCAAAAAGGGCAATAACTCAAAAACATTTCAACTGACCATTGATCGAATTGATCACATATAATGATGATTTTCAATCTACTAGGTAATCAATTATTACAAAGTTCACCTCGTTTTTCTATCAAGCGGAAAATCTGAGTCACAATGAACTAATTCAACCCGAATGCCGACTTGCCATCCCTAATGCATCCATATAAAATGTTTGATTACCCTACCATGTATAGTTGTTGAGTTGAACATTCAGTATCATCTTGCAACATTTCTGGGACCTTATTCACGAAGCCTCCGTAAATTCCGCATGTGTGGAGTCTTTACGGACCATTTCCGCATCTTTTACGGAACGTTTACGGAAACTTTACGTCGTATTCAAAAAGCCTCCGTAAAGTTTGCGATGATTACGGACATTTTGCGGAAGATTTACGAAATTAAAATTGCTCTAATCTTGTTTATTTTTTTGTTTGTTAACTGATTGAGCACAGTGTTCTACGTAATAAAACAAAAAGAGAGCAAGTGTTCACAACAGGGAATGTACTGCTTTACTTAACTATTATAAGACACAATGTTTCAGCGTTTTATGCTGATTTCAAGATACATTCTTTTGTGCAACAAATGACTGCATTTTCTGACGTCATACATTCTAATAACGCAAGATGGACGAAAAAAGAAAAATGTTGAAGAGGACCAAAAATAAATTGAAATAGACATATAAGGCCCTTATGAGACATAAAAGAATACCGATTACACAACGGCCAGGGTTTATTGGACTTGTTTTTTCAACCGGAATAAAAAAAACTGCACAAATTCTCAAGAGAAAGTATGCTCTGCATCATATTTTTGTCACCACAAGCTTTCTATGCGCAAGGGCATGCTTCTATTTAAACTATTATTGATGTTGTATGTAGTTTTTCTCTGTTCTCGGTGTTTTCTTTTTTCTTAAGTGTCATTTGCTTGTGTTTTTACTTTTCTTGATTCTAAAAATGATTCAAACGAGTTACAACTAAGAAGCAAAATGTCCAAATGAAAGTGGTCGTATTGGAGAAATAATTGTGTTCAAAGTTTCTCCCATAATAATTTAAAATCCTGCACGATTGAGTATACTATTTTAACCCCTTGTAAATAGTGTGAAATTTAAGGCACTGAAAAATAATTATACTTTTTTCTATCGATGTAATAAAATTGGTTCACTTTTCTTCAAATCGATGGTTTGAGGCAAATAAAAATATGCAATTGGGCACAGCATTATTTGAAATTTATTAATACCTTAAAAATATTGAATGGTTGACTGGACGTTTTATTCCAGCGAGCAGTACTGCGGATATGTTCATGACGAGAATAAGTTAACAAAAAAAGAACACAAAAATTGGACTGCCACTGGATAAATATTGAGTATTCGGTCAGGGCTGAAAATTTAGCCCTTTGAAGAGGTTACAATGAGCCTACTCTTTTTCGAAACCTACAAACGGGGTCTTATCGTGCAAGGGGAGTGGCACTCTCCAAACACGTCAACCGCTACGGCCATCGACCAGGCTTTCCGTATTATGACCTAACTACCCACCAACGAAAGGGTCTCGCCTATCCGCCACCTGGGTACGCGTGGGGCAGCTCTGTGGGTCGAGCTTTGCGGGAACCTTCTCAGTATGATCCTTAAATGTTAGGCGCCATCATATTATAATTTAATTCTTAGTTTATTTGACAAACATAGCGAATAAATACTAGTAGGGACTCAAACTTAGATGTCCAGGATACATATATACGTGAGCACAGAACAGACAAAATATGTAACAGGACGATCAGGTTTCTGTGCGTTACCTTCCATTTGTTTTGAAAAAAATTATTTTGTCTTGAAAACTCATGGAACTTAGTCCATTATCTCTCATGCGGATGTTGGGTCTTGACCTAAGCTAATGACATCCTCGGGGAGGGGGAGCGTATCCATATGTGACAGAACCCACTGACAAAGTTAGGATCGAATTATGAAAAACAAAAGTGGCACTATAAATATACAGTAGACAGTGAGATACTTGTTATTCGTGTCACAAAGGGCCATTAAAAGTCTCCCAAATTTTACATTTTGTTCAAGTTGGTGTCTTTGACATCTTAGAGTTGCATAATTGCACATAAAGATGGTTACTTAACGCTAAAGTGCCGGTTTCCGAAACCTTTACGGATAGTCATGACGTTCCGTAATATTTTATAAGTTTTACCGGAGTCTTTCCGCAACGTTTACGGGTACGGAATTACAGGAGCTTTCATGAATACGTTTTTTTCTTTACCGGATAGATTCCGCAAAGTTTACGGGTGTGGTAACTTTACGGAGGCTTCGTGAATAAGGTCCCAGGTGTACTCTTTCTATAAGAGAATTGTTACCTGCACCCTAAACCTCACACTAATATAAAAGAATCGGTTGAACAGCTTGGTCAAGTAGATCTATTTACGATTTAATAGATATATATATCAATAAATTATGTTATTCAATAATATATAAAACATTTTGTATAAAAATAGTGTGACTGAAAAATTTGAATAAAAAAGGATATTCACTAAAAATAAAATGGTTATTCACCGCGGGAAAATGCATGCGATTGTTATTTCATATCATCGGAACTTCCCAACGTATCTAGTTCTTCGGTAAGAAATGTATACTTTTCCAATGCCACATTCGGAACAATTTTTGTCAGCCAAGTATTTGCCGGCCTTGTGAAATATTTCACTTGAGGATTTTTGATATAGTGATTCAAATATAACATAATACAAATGTTCATACGCTTTGAAATTACCTGTTAATGCCACGCACGTCTTCGTCTATATCATTTTTTTTTGCGCGAATAACGAAAAACGGTTTACACGATTCAGAAATACGCCGAGTTATTTTTACATTATAGGGTTATTTTCTTCGGAAATCTAGCTACAGCTCTGTTTGAGTTTTCTAAAAAGTGAATTTTATGGCTTAAAGACAGTTTTTTGTCCTGTCCTCATTTCTTTGATGCCTTGTTGGGTCAGCTGGACGAAATGACTATGGAAAAATATTAAAAAGCTGTACGCAAGTTTTTTTTGACATCAAAGAGGATTCTTATATACAGGGAAACCATTAAGTTTATGTTTAGATTAATAAAAAAAATTGTTATAAATTCACTTTGTACTTAATGTTCAGCTCATCTGAATGTAGAAATTATATGATATTCACCATTATCACATATTTGGTAGTAATATGAACATGTTTGCATATTTGATATGACCGGAAGTGATGGACCGATATCAGCCCTCGGGTCTAATATCGATATTAGCCCCCGTGGCTGATATCGGTGTTTAGCTTCCCCTTTAATTTTGCACTTCCGCTCTTATATGTCAACATAGCAGACGAACTCCAACTAACAAAATGACGGATGACAACTTTCAGTAACAAAATGACGGATGACAGGTTTGTTGCTGTCATTCCAGAAAACACGTCTAAATTTGTTGATAGAATGAAATATGTACTCAATGTTCAGCTCATCTGAATGTAGAAATTATATGATATTCACCATTATCACATATTTGGTAGTAATATGAACATGTTTGCATATTTGATATGACCGGAAGTGATGGACCGATATCAGCCCTCGGGTCTAATATCGATATTAGCCCCCGTGGCTGATATCGGTGTTTAGCTTCCCCTTTAATTTTGCACTTCCGCTCTTATATGTCAACATAGCAGACGAACTCCAACTAACAAAATGACGGATGACAACTTTCAGTAACAAAATGACGGATGACAGGTTTGTTGCTGTCATTCCAGAAAACACGTCTAAATTTGTTGATAGAATGAAATATGAAAATACCTAACGAAAAAAATAATGAATTTTTAGTTTGTGACACATCTGTGATAAATACTTGCTTTGTTCTAAATAAACCTATTATATTAAACTGTTTAGAGTTTTGTATATGTTTTTTTGTGTTTTATTACGTTTTTTCTATAATATTAATCTGTTTTCATCTCCTTTATTTTAGGATAAAAAGTTGTCTAGTGGCTTTCAAATATGTGATAAACAGATTATGGCATGTCATTTTCCATATCGGCCCTGGTATCAGCCCTACCCATATCAGCCCTCGAGCAAGCTCTTAGGCTTGATATGGGCGTCTCGGGCTGATACAATGGCCGATATGGAAAATGACATGTAATAATTAAAGTATCACCGTCGATTTTTGAATGACATTATTTCTGGATTTCTTTTGCGATAATCTAATAGTAGGATTTAATGTAGGTTTGTTTTTTGTTATTATGTTATTTAATCAGCATGAAACTGATAGAAATACCACAGTTTTCAAATGTCTGAAATTTAACACAATTAAAACTATGCAACTGTTTTAACAAACTGTCATGTGTAAACCTTAAATGGAACACAACGAACCAAAAATTACGCGTGGGTAAATATTTTACTCACGCGTAATACATAATTAATTACGCGAGATGTTACTTTATTAAAGAGTATTTTATTATTTTTGAATGCGCTAAATTATCGATAATTCATGCGTACATTATAGAATAACGCGTTTATTCATAAAAATACGCGCATTTTTCAGTTTCGATACGTAAATGTTAATTACGCGTAAATATATCGCGCCACTGACATGATTTATGATTACTGATATATTTCTGGTCCATTCCACGGCACTTGGGCCAGGGCAGTCCAAATTTCGTTGTATTGCGTATCTTATTTGTGAATTATTCTTATACACGCAAATTCTGATTTGTTTCGTGTTGTTATTTGTTATCCTTTTTCGTTAATTGACCACTCATTCATCTATTGGTTCTTTTACATCACATTGTTCACGTTTCATTACTACCTGTTGCTGTCTCATAGGTTTTAGTTTCGATCATAATTACGATTATCTCCCCTGTTGTCACCAAAGCTTTCGTCTTGTCGAAATATGGGAATTACATGTGCTTATCACCAAAATAATGACAACAAACAACCAGAAGGTAGTACAGTACTACAGTCTACATATAGTAAATTCATATTAATTTTTAATTAATATCGCATTACTTGGGCTGCTCACAACATGACCAAACAAGTAAATAAAAGGGGGGGGGGGGCCTCCACAATCAAATCTTTATTATAGACTTTATCAACAAAAATGTGGTACTAACACATGTACTAAATTTTCTTCATCAGATAAGTTATAGTTAAATAGATGCTTAAAAATAACATCTACTAACTGGAATTCAAATACAGACTAAACACAGATGGAAATGTAATAGAACTTCAGTAAGAAGTTGTTATTTTCTGGTCTGGCGGTAAATAGGCTAAAGTCAAGGTCAGAAAACTGACAAATGCTGACATTTCTTTATGAAACTTCTGTATTGCAGCAGATCACATAGGAACCTAGTATGATTCTCTCTATATATAAATATAAAATGTCGTACAATGACTGAAAATGCATGTACTATTTTTCTCTCTTAATAATCTACTTCTGTATGGTTTGGATGAATGTTATACTATAATTAAAGTTACCGAAAAACAGTTTATGGAAAGTTATAACTGTTGTTGAAATGATGTTGATGAGTGCCTTGTGGAGCCTGATAAAAATTTCATATATCATTATATATAGTTATTCACGCTGAAGGGGTCATTGTCGACCTGGGTACTATATCAGCGTACCCAGGGTACTTAAAATTTGAGAAATGGTACCCAGGGTACTGTCGCTTAACATAAACGTACCCAGACCAATATTGTTGAATCAAATCCATTAATTTTTAACAGTGTTAATAAACATGCATATAATCAAAACAAACGTAACTGTAAACTGTAACAAACCGCCATTCTTCTATTTATAATTGTGGACCAAATATGGGAAGGAAATGAACGTAATCTCCCGATACTTACCATACCGGGTACGTTTATGTTAAGCGACAGTACCCTGGGTACCATTTCTCAAATTTTAAGTACCCTGGGTACGCTGATATAGTACCCAGGTCGACAATGACCCCTTCAGCGTTATTCACAGTTATGATTAGCAGTCTCAAATAAAAAGTAAAAATAATTCAAGAAATCTATTATGATAATTAACATTTGTTACTTATTACAATTTCTTAAATTCTAATTTTTTCACAGTTACATCCGAAAGTGACGAAGAACTAGATATCCTCACACCTAGGCCATTAGCAAAAAAAGATGTTGTTTTTATTTGGAACTTGGATATATTTCTAAAACTTATGACAACTTCATTAGAAAAAGAAAAAGAAAAGGTAGTTTAATGTTTAATTGTTTGATTTAATGCTTGCAGCAGTTTGTCAGTTTTATTGTAGAATACAGTTGTTATTGGGGAAGGAAGCCAGAGTATCCAGAGAAAGCCCACACCTTTGGAAAAGGTAGTTTAATGGGAAGGAGTTATACTTTAACTGTATCTTACAAAAAAGATGCAAAATGCTTTGTACAATAATGAAGTTTGTCAGTTTTTTCAAAGAATCCAGTTGTTATTGGGGAAGGAAGCCAGAATACCCAGAGAAAGCCCAGACCTTTGTAAAAGTTAGTTTAATGGGAAGAAGTTATACTTAAATTGTATCTTACAAAAAAGATGCAAAATGCTTTGTAAAATATAAAGTTATATTAAAATATGTGTAACAGTATGATCCTGGGTATTAAAACCTGTGTTTAGTTCATTTGATTTTTGTGTTATTTAGACAAAAATACTAAAATTTGAATTTTGCAAATACTCATCCCTTTAATGATTGCTAAATTGCTTAGACAATAAAAATCATATCCTATGTTAAATATTTTAACGTTTTAGGACATACTGCAAGAACAAGTTGATGAGCTGGTTTTGGATTTGGCTGAAAGACATTTTTATTACAAAGATCTGCAGGTAAACAGTTAATTCAATATACTTTCTTATTATATTAACCAATGACTTAAATACATTAGAACTTTACCATCTTACAATAATTACACATCAAATTAATACAAGGAATTATATAACGAAGGTTTTCACCGTGTACTCGGGATTACTTCCCAAAATAAAACCTGAACACCATGATATAGCTTAAAAAATTGCTGAAGTAAGTAAAACATCAAACAAACAAACAGGGAATATACCATGTTAATTTAAATACTGGGAACATTCCCTGTCTTAATATTACTTCCAGTTCAATGAAATTGACCTTTTAAGTTCAGTCTATTTGAAAACAAATTATTACAGTTATTAATTTTAATACAGGTAATATTCCCTGTATTCATATAATTTCTGGTTTCCGATATTGACCATAAAGTTAAGTCAATCAGTAAGAGGCGCAGCATGAAATGAAACCACCATGGTAGAACATATAGCATCCCGGCAAAAAAATTAAGCACCGCGGTAGCGCTGTGCTAAAAGGGCCTAGGGAAAACACTGAATCTATTGTGTTATTTTCAACAAAACAAACTATTAATTATGTCCATAAATTAGATTATTGGGTTGCCACTAGTATCATAAAATAAAGTCTGTATATGTCTTAGTAAGTAGTATTGATTCTGTATCAGCTTTATAGACCTAGTACAACTGCCTCAGACATAATATAGGCTTTATATAAAAATACTCATTATATAACACTTTAATATAAGTGGGATTATTATTTCATGAAGTAAATACATGGTCATAATGTTGGTAAAGTGAAATACACAAGAGTCTCTCATCCAATATAATTGTATTGTTCATAATTCACAAATGTAAATAGCATGCAAAATATGCAAAGCTAGTATTGTACTTGTGTTTGTTAATTTACAGGAGTATAAAATTGTAAATATTTATGAAAACCCCTTGGTTGACACAGGACAAAATATAAGGTAACTATGGCATGTTATATGTTATTCTGTATGACATAGGATTAATTGTTCTCATTACTTGTATTTACCAATTTCTTAAGAGCCTAAGGCTTATCATCTGATCTGTTTTATTTACCATACTTAAAGTATGGTTAATAACACCTTGCTTAAAAAGATCACAGAATCCAGTTTATTTATCAAGCCAGCAGAGATAATATACAAATACAGCCTTTCTCTTATTCAATACAAGTTTATATCAACAAAAAGATTAAAATAAACCAAGGTCGATATATGGAATTTGTATTGACTAAAGAAAAAGAATATTTTTTATATTATTAATTGCCATTAAAATTATAATTTTGTAAATATCATATTTGCAATTTACAACATCATTCATACTCGGCCACTAAAGATGTACAAATTAATAGTAAGCTATTTCTAGAAATAAAACATAAGAATAACAACAATTTCAGATACAATCTAATTAAAATTAAATCTTTCACTTGCTCCCCCCTTTTTGTTATTGGTCGCTGTGGTGTACGCAGCGACCATAGCAAAAAGGGGGGAGCAAGTGAAAGATTTAATTTTAATTAGATTGTTTCAGATAGAAACTGACAACAAAATTCATTTCCTGATGAAAATAATATATTTACCAGTAATATTTTGACAATTTGAAGTTATTGAAACTAGCTCATCGATCTTAAGATGGTGAATTGTAAACCAAAAAAAATTTGATTGGAATTTTTTGTTCATGCAATCCGCAAGAGATCAGTCAATATGCCAAAGTACAAAAAATCATATGGTAGCAATTGATTTTATTAAAAGAGAGCAAAATTACCAATTAATTGTATTTTGCTTTCAAAGGTAGCCTTAAAATAGAATTTAAATTTTAGTCGAATCTGATGTAACACCACTATTTCTTCAGCATGGTTTATTTCTCCATTTAAATAGAAACAACTGACTTATTGATCAAACTGTAAAAGAGCATTAATTAGCTTCCATGGATGAATACCACTTTGTGGGTGGATGTTCAATTTATTTGTTTCAAATGTTTTTTTAATTCATGAGAAAAATTTTACAAACAGTCTTATCCATTGAGGGAATTTACATGTGGCCATTTGACAAATGTGAAATAAAATATTTCAACTGAGTTTTCATGATTTGTGGTTTTTTAAATGTTAAACCCTATTTTTCTTTTTTGGTTAAATTCATGAAATTAAAAAAAATATTCATGTGTACATGAATCTAAGAAATGTTTATCATTTGTGAATGTATAATTTTATACTGTATAAAGTATGTTATTATTTTGTTTGTTTGGATGGTGTTTAAGACCACTTTCAGCAATTTTTCAGCTACCGGTATATGGTGGCATCTAGTATTTATTGGGGGAGGAAGCCGGAATACCTGGAGAAAACCCCCAATCTGCGGTAGGAAAACTGGCAATCCTGAAAACTGATTGGAGTCAAGTAGACCCTGCCTGCAGTGAGAATCGAACCTGCAATCTCAGTGTTGATTGAATTGATTGATTAATGGTGTTTAACGCCCGAGCAGCAATATTTCAGCTATATTCAGGCGATGAACATGAAATGGATGATAAAATGAACATGAAATGTTGATGAATGAAAATGGGATGGGACACAAGGAAAAATAGGGGTAACGGATTTTAGATTGCCACTGGCAAATGGGAGGATGGATAGGGTCGGGCAATTTAGCCTCCTGTAGCGGGATCGAAATCCCTACTCATAGCGAATACTACAGCAGCATTCTTTAACGTGCGAGGAACGTGGCATTTTTCCCAACACAGTGCACTTATATGGTTTGCGGTCAGGTTTTCCGTATTATGGCCTGACAACCCCAGCTTGCTAGGGGTACCCCATTCAACCACCTGGGGCACACATCCCAGTCGGTCTTTAGGCAAACCGACCTGACACGCCGGTCAGGGTACTGGGCGCTATTTAGTCGCCTTTTACGACAAGCTAGCGCGACTGCGGTCTATTCTTTTAGCCGCCATCCCGCACGGGGCTGCCAGTGTTGACAGACCACGTGATCAATAGTAAACAAACTACCTTAACCACTCGGACACCATGGCCCCTGTTATTATTATTTTGTATCAAATCCACTGGCCAGTTGGTTATGAATGAATTGAATGATTTAAGTTGGTACTATAAAAAGAGCTGGGTCTTTGCAGTGAGTATCCCATTACTACACTAATTTATCATTTATATTCAACAATTATGTAAAAAATTTGTTTACTTAATTTTTATTTCAGAACATCTACTTTTTCAGACGATACAAATAAACCAGGTGATTTTTCAGAGAACATGTCAATTGAAGACAAAAAGATATACAACAAATTAACATCTTTATGTCGAAGAGTAAAGGAATCTTACTGTCAAAACTGTAAAAAACATATAGATGGTATGTATTCCTGCTGCTCTTTTGTATTGATTATAATTAATCATGAAGCATTTGTTGCCCTGAATGGTATTACCAGAAATTATAAAGGTGTGTTGAAGGTATTTTAAAACTGGCTTTTATCGGACAGTTTACTTCTAATTCGAATGTTCAATACATGCCTTTATAAATAGAACAATAGTCAACTCTTGGTTTGATAGAAAGGGATTTGTTTACATTTCCAAATGTTAATAATTGTCACACTAAGAACAAACTAAATACTAGTATGACTTTTCCTTTTTCATCTATCCCTGCTCAAGAATATTCTACTGCTTCTGCTCTCAATTTTGCAGAAATTTATTTTTTACTACATTTAATCATCTATTTTGTTTTTGTTTCAGAATTAATAAGTAGGGAAAAGGAACATCTGTGGTCAAATGTCAAACGGAAGATGGAATCTTTCAAAGATAAATGGTTGTCAGAAGCAGTCAGATCGTTACAAATCATCAATTCTAGGTAATGTTTTGACATTATTGGCACCATGCCAATCTAGAGGTGGTGTTAGATTGTAGTCCTTATGCATAATATTATAAAATACAATCTTTTTAGACTACTAAAAATTAAATTAACATTATTTTTGGTGATCAATTAAGGAAAACATAAAAGAAGAAAGGTTGTCACATGTAATGCTAAAGAAGTGCGAAAGGTTTGTTGTTTGTTTGAATGGTGTTTAATGCCACTTTCAGCAATTTTTCAGCTATAGCATAGCGTCCAGTTTTTATTGGGTGAGGAAGCCTTAGTGCCTGGAGAAAACTGCTGACCTGCAGTAGGAAAACTAGCAATCCTTGTTAATTGAGATTGGAGTTGAGTACACCCTGCCTGCAGTGAGAATCAAACCCACAATCTCAGTTTTGACAGACCACGTGATCAATAGTTGACAAACTACCTTAACCGATCTGCCTCAGAGCGAGAAAGTTCAAGTGTTCTCTAATAACAGCTGTATTCATGTTAACCAAACCTTACCAAAAAAACAAAGTTACAAATATTAACTAAAACCAACACAAGTAGCCAATTCGTTTTTGACTTTTGTGCATGTTTGATTTATTCAGTCAAAATTCCTCGAGTTAGAACTTTCATTGCAATGTTAGTAAATCTTATTATACACCTAATAAATATAAAATTAACAGTATATTAATGGCTACAAGGAGCACACTGAACATTTGCTTTATACAAGAAATAAATTATAATAAATCCCTTTTATTGGAAAAACTTTTGTGTATTTCTGTTTGATAATTAAAGTTTAACAAGGTACCCGTATTAATATAGATTTAATTAAGTATCCCCGATGTACTTGTTGATTTTTTTTTTGTTTTTTAATTATATGTTTAGGTCATCTTGTGTCAATATATTGTTGACATCCAGTCATTTGATGCAAGCATTATCACGGGTTCTTCTTTTTGAATTGGGAGACGTTTTTAGAATAGAAAATATTTACAGCACAGCAAATATAGGTATTTTTTAGTTTTATTATATCTTGAAATTATAATACAGGAAACGAGATTAGTAAACTGCCTCCTAAAAATTATTATATTATTGACTGATTGGAGATCAACAGTATTTATATCTTTATCCATTGTTCATTTAATATTTATGCCTAGTGTAAAAGAATATTACAACTGAATATCATCATATACATCTACTTTCTGCCAGGAAGTTGATCATAGTACAAATAAGGATAAAGTGTATTGTAAATCGAGCCAGTTAACAATTATGTTTTACACAGTGAGGCAACAACTTTGATTTCCTTTCTTCCTTACAATTAGTACTTAGTTCAGTTAAGAAACTGATACTTGTCAATACTGTCTAAAATTTGAACTCATCAGATATCAGAAAAATGTGGTTTAAAGGTTACCCAAGTGCCCAAGCATTATATTGATTAAGCCGTTAAATCTCAAGGTCAAGGGTAGAACTTTCCATTCAATGGTCCTTATTTACAGTTTTATATTTAGAAACTATGGTTTACTTTTATTTATAGAAGGTGTTATGTTTCATTTTTCAGGAAAAGAAAAGTGTTTTAGAAAAATATCACAGCAGTTTGGGGAAAATAGCAATGTTTTTGTTTTTGGAGTAAACAAAGAAGATGAAAAGTTAGCAGAAAAGGTCTGTTCATTCATGTCCAATAGGTTAGAAATTATTTGTCTTTTTTCATCCGGAAACTTCTTGAAACTGTTTACACATAGTAAATACTTACTGCTATAACTTTGGACTTTCCTTTTTATAGATTAAATGTTCATCATACTGATGTTTATAAATTTAATTACCTTATAAGATGGTTGGAAAAAAAAGTTCCATAAAATAAATTAGATTTTCAGGGGCTTACTGGGGATTTCATTTGGTATGGGAATACATGAAAAGTAATGTGTTTTGCTCAATTCTTATTTTGTGAAAACGAAAAAAGCATTTATTTTTTATTGATTTTTGTTTTAGTTAAAGATGGCCTTTTGGAAAGTATCAGACCAGGAAGATGTTGATTCTTTGCATCATGCTCTTAAACATAACTACCTCTGATTTGATCACAATTCATTGCCAATCAAATACAAATGTACCTTTCCTTTCAGTATTTCAGTATTATTTAGGGATTATTTCAAATTTCTGAACAGGTTACATATGGTATAACAAGGTTTGGGTCTGTTGACGCCTTGCAGTTTATGAATGATGTAAACAAACCCAAAACAGGTTACAGAATATAACCTGTTCAGAAATTGAATTATTCCTTATAATTTAATTAACTATAAATCTTAAAATTTTAATGGTAAAAATTTCCATTACATCATGGAACTATTTGTATTTTAACAGTGTCATGTGACAAATGCAAGTTATATCATGTTATATGGGTTACTCCATTTGAATTAGACAATCAGATTTCAGCGTACAAAGCAAATTAAATTAAATGTGTTTCTCTGAATAAAGAAGCAACACAACCTTGTACATGCCATTCATTGAAATGGCTCCAATAAATAATCACTGAAGAATTTGTACAAGGGATTTGTAGTGTAATATAATAAACTTTGTGAATCACAACCATTTGTAATCATCTATTACATCATTTTAGTGTTTTAAAGTTGTATCCCTTGGTATTTTCATCATCAGCAGAGTTTTACAAGTGTCCTTATGTTTTTAGATTAGGCTAAGTATTGTTTTTTATCCTTTTAATGAAATTATTGATTTTACATATACAATGATGCGCATGGTTAAAAAGAAAACTTAAATACATGTAACTTGTGATATTATTTGTTTTATTGACATCTTTATTTTTATACATGTTACATTAACAAGTGTGGACACAGAAAAACGTCTCGCCTGCATTCCGCATCAGTAACGAAAATAAATTTCGTCATAAGCATTACGTAAATAGCATTAAATATCAGCAGCGGCCTGTATACAAAATATTGTCACCATACCCTGCATAGTTACAGGGGAACAGCCGTAACCCAAAAACTTTAACGTAGTCACTGGACCGTGAAATTGAGGTCAAGGTCAGGTGGAACCTACCAGACAGTCATGTACTATTCATCAGCAACCTATACACCAAATATTGTCATCCTACCATGCGTAGTTACAGAGGAACTGTCGTTACCCCAAAACTTTAACGTAGTCGCTGGACCGTGAAATTGAGGTCAAGGTCAGGTGACACCTACCAGACAGTCATGTACTAGTCATCAGCAACCTATACACCTAATATTGTCATCCTACCATGCATAGTTACAGAGGAACTGTCGTAACCCCAAAACTTTAACGTAGTCGCTGGACCGTGAAATTGAGGTCAAGGTCAGGTGACACCTACCAGACAGTCATGTACTAGTCATCAGCAACCTATACACCAAATATTGTCATCCTACCATGCGTAGTTACAAAGGAACTGTTGTAACCCAAAAACTTTAACGTAGTCGCTGGACCGTGAAATTGAGGTCAAGGTCAGGTGACACCTACCAGACAGTCATGTACTAGTCATCAGCAACCTATACACCAAATATTGTCATCCTACCATGCGTAGTTACAGAGGAACTGTCGTAACCCAAAAACTTTAACGTAGTCGCTGGACCGTGAAATTGAGGTCAAGGTCAGGTGACACCTACCAGACAGTCATGTACTAGTCATCAGCAACCTATACACCAAATATTGTCATCCTACCATGCATAGTTACAGAGGAACTGTCGTAACCCAAAAACTTTAACGTAGTCACTGGACCGTGAAATTGAGGTCAAGGTCAGGTGACAGGTGACTGACTTGCAAGTACTCATCATAAGCTACCTCTGGACCAAATTTGATGGACCTAGGGCTTGGGCTTACAAAGATATGAAGCAAGATGTCAAGTGTTTACGCCGCCGCCGCCGCCGCCGGATTCCCATACATATGTCTCGCCTCCAGCGACTTTCGTCGCAGGCGAGACAAAAATGAACACAATGTCCCGTTCTTTATTATTTTGCTGGTATATGCTATGTTATCTTTATAGTTGAAATATATTTATAAAAAACAGTACCAAAACATTTATGACCAAGTGGTACAAGTCAGAAATTTTACAGCTGTAAAACAAACAAAACAAAGAAATGAATGTTATCATGTTTGCTTTGCACAAGAGTTTCATGCTGCAGTAACATTCAACATGACATGACAATACAATACACTCTACCACATTGTTCTCTCTCTTAAGGTTTATCATAACTTTTTGCATGAAACAACTATTAAAATGACAGGAGTTTAACACTGGAGCAAAAACTAGAGAAAATTAATAATCAGAAGCTAGTTAATGGTACAGTTCTGTGACATCTTGTGGTATACCATTTTAAATATAAAAGATTTCAAACATTTCCCTTTTACTGATGTTTTTCCCACATTTATAATGCCATGATCACAGGAAATAAAATAGATTTGAACAAACTGAAGCCAGAAATAGGGGAAGTTATAAATCCAAACAAAGGAAGAAAACTGTAGGTTGTGAAAACTTCAAAGCTATTTGAAAAGGAAAGAAAATGGCACTTGTGAAACTGAATGAACAAATTGTAGCTGTAATAATTTAGAATATTTTATATATTGTTAACCTAAATCACAATGAGATTCTTAAAAATTTGAATTATTTACATTTTTCATTTAAACATTTAGGATAAAAAAAAATCAGCTAATATGTTGTTATGAAACAGTAATTTTAAGTAGTAGTAACACATGCCGACTTCAATGCCAAAAATAAACATCAAAGAACCTTTAATATTGTATTGACTTATATTGAAACAAAAAATATGAAATAAAATCCATCACTGTAGAAAATTATAACTTACTATAGACTGATAAAATCTTGATTTTTATATTATTGGATTACAAATTGATTTTAATGGCTTGAAAGGAATGAAAACTGATCTACGGGTCATTTTTTTTCCTCACCTGCTTTGATTTGAGTGATATGGCACAATAAATAATCAGAAGTCATAACATCCAAATTTTACTTCCCTTTATAACTAGTACAATTATTTCTTCTTTACACAATAGAATAACTTGACTTTAAAGATGGTGTTTGTTTGCATGGGGTAACATCATGCTCAGCAATTTTTTCAGCTATATCATGGCATCTTGTTTTTATTTGGGGGAGAAAGCAGGAGTGCTTGGTGAAAGCCTGACATTTGGCAGGAAAACTGGAAATCCTTATTAATTAAGGTGAAGCTCAAACCTGCTACCGCAGTTTTGACAGGTGTGATTGATAGCAGTTCAATAACTACCTTAACCTTTTGGTCACCTAGGCCCCACTTCAAATGTTAACATCCTTTGAGATTGACAAGGTAAAATCACAGCTACACTCTAGAATCACAGACATTCATTTTTATTAACATAACAGGCATCCAATGCAGACAAGTCATGTAAAATCTCTAAATAACTGTCCTCGTCCAGTCCAGCCTCAATATAACGGGAATGTTTTTTAATATTGAGTTTTGAAGCTTCTACGTGTAATGTCTGTATAAGTTCATGGATATCTGGACTCGACTGTAATGATGTCATTACTGGTATCTTATCTACACCTGAAAAAAAATATAATTAATATGTAATTTAGACTGTTTCAGTCATAGCAATTTACTTCTTACCAGTAGTTTAAAGATAGATTTGGAATAAAGATATTTTTCATCACATTTGCTTATATCATGTTTTCTGTGCCATTTACACTAACAAATATAAATGAAAAGGTGCTCTCAATGTAACTGATAAACCTACTATTTACTGACAACAATGGCTTTTCAGACAAATTTAAATCAATTTTAACGATATATGACTAATGAATAAATACACAATGTAAAAAAGTAAACATTTAGACAATAGAATGTGCTTTCTTAATGTAAGGATGTTACTTTAAATGAGCAACTTCATCTATATTACTGCTATGCAACTACCTTGTCTGTGACGTCTTAAAACAGGGGAGATAAATCCAGTGTTATCTATATTTGTATTAAATATGTTTGGGAAGGGAGGTATCACATCACAGGGTGATCTTCTTACACATCCAGCACTGAAAAAAATATCAGTAAGAATTGTATAAAGACAGTAATTTTATTATAAATTACCTATATATCGCTAACAAATATTATGATTCTAAAGATCTTTAGATGTTATCCTTAGAATCATAATATAATCTAAATATAAATCATAACTAATTAAAATATAACCACAACCTGAAAAAAACATTCTGACACAACACTGGCTTTAACATCAATTCTAACAGGACTAATTAAATCATTTCATTGTATAAATTTCATGATTGATCCAGTTTCTGAACATAATAGCAAGCGTTCATGTTATTTCTGCGCATATAAATATGTTTCATTTAAGTCATGAGAATAAAGATAACCATAGTATATTTGAAAATTTGATGACATTTGTGATTTGATTTTTCACAAATTTCTGTTTATAGAATCCTTTAATATTGAAATCAAATGAAGCTGTAAAACTCAAATACATCTCCTAAATGTTCATTAGCTCCAGGCAATTTTACTGATGATATAGTATATCTGATGCTTTCAAAGTTCATCATCTAAACAGCATCATATTTTCCCTACCTGAGAGCTGATGAGAATTTGGTTTCAAGGTACTGTTGTAGAACCTTATTAACAGTGTTACATGAGCTATATTCCACTGAGGATCTTGAACTAGAATAGAAATATAAAAAATCCTTCAAAAACAGAAATGGCCAGATTTCGTTAAACAGGAAGTAGGTCAACGACAGACCTGAAATCGAATCCCGTGGAATGGGAGGCCATGCTGATGATGCATACCAAATTTCAAGAGATTGTGATTAGTATTTGCCGAGAAAACTGTTATGAAAATTCTTTCCCCGCCCGCCGGACATTCACTATATTATCTCTGTGAAATCCGGTCAAAATGATAGTTCCCGAAAAACTACAATACCTTTTTGATTTTAGTTTAAGTTCCTTCATCTATTATTATTTCGCACTACTTTTTTTTTTAGTGTTTGTCACAAATATATATATCTACAATAAATGAAAATATGTTTTTGAATAATGTTTCCCTTCAAAAGATACTTAATATCATAAAAAGAAAAACCAAAAATCTTTCAATTAAGGATTTAACACCATGGCTATGTTTCATTAAAATACTGAAGTAACTACCCATTGGAGAAATAATATATATATTGAACACACCACAAATGAAGGCAAACTAACCTATTAACTTTCAGATCTGTTATTCCTCTTAAAACAACTGACTGCATAAATGGACATGCTTGGCTGACAACATGTGGTGTAAGAGATGACCATGGTAGACCTTTCTCAAGTGACATAATGGAATGGACAAGATCTCCATCATCATACATAGGAAATGGTAATGATGCATTTAATGATGCTACCTACAATACAATCTTAATTACTTATCTCATATATAACATGGTAATGATCTGAAAAAACAACTAGAGGCTCTTAAGAGCCTGTATCGCTCACCTGACTTTAAAAAACGTTTTGAATTTCCAATCAGCAGCAATTTGTAGGACAGTTTCTGAAAGTTAGCAGTTTTTATGGTTTTTTTTCATAGGTTAGTATGTTAAATGATGTTCCATGGTGGCAGCAATCTTGTAATTTGGATCAAAACAAAAAACTCAAAATTCGTAGAGGACCATACAATATCACATTTCCTTCGGCAAAGCAGTTTTTGAGAAAACGAATTTTAAAATTTCAGCATATGACTTTCTGGCATCCATGTTGAATTTCCTATCGGCTAGAAAAACTTAAAATAATAAGATCACTATCTAAGATTCACTTCTGCATTATTTGTTTTAATTGTGAGGAAAAGTTTCAGAGAAGAACCTGTTTGTAGTTTTCCCACAGGGTCCTATGTTAAGCTGTGTTCCACAGTGGTGGCCATCCTGGATTTTGGATCACCACAAAGAACTCAAACTTTGTAGAGGACAATCTAAGGTACATGAATGAAATAATTAAAATCAATCTGCCATGCAGTGTGTAAAAAGAAGATTTTTGAAATTTCAGCCAATCAGAACCCATAAGTGGCCCTGGAAGCCAGGTTCAATTTGCAATTGGCTCGAAATACTCAAAAAAATAAAATAAATATCCATCCATCATTTCTTCATAATTTGGCTTCATTGTGTGGAACAGTTTCTGAAAAGAAGTTGTTTGTATGTTTTTCCCATAGAGTCCTATGTTAAACTATCCCCTGCGATGATGGCCATCTTGGATTTTGGATTGGCACAAAAAACTCAAACTTTGTAGAGGACCATCTAATGTACATTTCTGCAATATTTCAAATCAATCTGCCATGCGGTTTATGCCAAGAAGAATTTTAAAATACAGCCAATCAGAACGCATTTATGACCCTGGAAGCCATGTTGAATTAGCAATTGGCTAGAAAAACTCAAAATAATAAGATAATTATCCAACCCTAATTTTCTAATCAATTTGGCTTCATTGTGTGGAACAGTTACCAATTCAAGGAGAAGTTGTTTGTATGTTTTTCCCATAGGTTCCTATGTTAAACTATGTCCTGCAATGGGGGCCATCTTGGATTTTGGATCTTCTCAAAAAACTCAAACTTTGTAGGGGACCATCTAAGGTACATGAATGCAATATTTCAAACAAATCTACCAAACGGTTTATGAGCAGAAGAATACTGAAATTCAGCCAATCAGAACGCATTAGTGGCCCTGGAAGCCATGTTGAATTTGCAATTGGCTGGAAAAACTCAAAATAATAAGATAATTATCCAACCTTCATTTTCTTATTAATTTGGCTTCATTGTTTGGAATAGTTTCCAAGAAGAAGTTGTTTGTATGTTTTTCCCATAGGGTTCTATGTTAAACTATGTCCTGTGATGGGGGCCATCTTGAATTTTGGATCTTCTCAAAAACTCAAACTTTGTAGAGGACCATCTAAGGTACATTAATGCAATATTTCAAATAAATCTGCCAAACAGTTTATGAAAAGAAGAATACTGAAATCAGCCAATCAGAACGCATTAGTGGCCAGGAAGCCATGTTGAATTTGCAATTGGCTCAAAATATTAATATAACTATCCAACCTTCATTTCTTTATAATTTGGCTTCATTGTGTGGAACAGTTTCTGAAAAGAAGTTGTTTGTATGTTTTTCCCATAGAGTCCTATGTTAAACTATGCCCTGTGCTTTCGGCCATCTTGGATTTTGGATTGGCACAAAAAACTCAAACTTTGTAGAGGACCATCTAAGGTACATTTCTGCAATATTTCAAATCAATTTGACAAGCGGTATTTTTTAAATTCAGAAACGCATTGATGGCTCTGGCAGCCATGTTGTATATTTGATCAGCACCAACAACTCAAATTTATAAAAAACCACCCAATAAACATTCCTGCCAAGATTGAAATGTGAAAAGTTTACGGCTGACAACGGATGCAAAGTGATGAGAATAGCTCACACTGACCCTATAATCATATTATACAGCAGTCTTTCATACTTTGTATTACTATATATGAATATGAAAAACACTCCATGTATCAAACTTCAAGTGAACTTATTTAAACCACTGGAAGATCTCATGTTGTTGTTGTTGTTACAGTTTTGATAATTGGACTATTCTATACCAAAAATTTAAAGGCTGTTCACCTTTTCCAAAAGAAATTACTGTAGTGTACTGTTTAAATAACAAATATGTTTATCAGACAAGGTCAAACAGGATGTAAACACAGGTATGCCACAATTTATTAGTTCGAAATGTGTTTAATGTTGCTTTTCCTAAATACTAGAGTAAAAAAACCTGTGAGCAATGCTCACCATTGATACCCCCCGCTTCACAATTACTTTGAAAATTCAGGTGTTCTTAATTATGAACTTGAAACTTTATCTAGTTAAACGTGAAGGCGGAGTTGCAGATAAAACATGTAACCCTCCCCCATCCCCCAAAGAATGGCATCCCTATGTCAATGACAAAGTCCATGTTTTTCTATCGGAAACCTCCAATAATATTCTGATCAAAATGTTAAATATCCCATGCACAATGGGAATATGTGACCAAGATTCTGTGTAAGTTTCAACAAATTCCATTCAGTGGTGTAGGAGGAGTTGCAAATAAAAGATGGGTATCCCTTTATGCCCATGACAAAGTCCAAGTTTTTCTATGGGAAACCCCAAATATCATTTCGATCAAAATGTTACATAACTCCTGCACAATGGCACTATGTGACATGGATTCTGTGTAAGTTTCATCAAATTCCATTCAGTGGTGTAGGAGGAGTTGCACATAAGAGATGGGTATCCCTTATGTCCATGACAAAGTCCATGTTTTTCTATTGGAAACCCCAAATATCATTCCAATCAAAATGCTTAATATCCAGTGCACAATGGCAATATGTGACAACATTCTGTGTAAGTTTCATCAAATTCCATTCAGTGGTGTAGGAGGAGTCGCAAAAAAGAAATGGGTATCCCCTTATGTCAATGACAGTCCATGTTTTTCAATGGAAAACCCCAAATATCATTCCGATAAAAATGATAAATATCTCCTGTACAATGGCACTATACGACAAGGATTCTAAGTAAGTTTCAACAAATTCCATTCAGTGGTGTAGGAGGAGTTGCACATAAGAGATGAGGACCCCCTTAGGTCAATGACAAAGTCCATGTTTTTCTATGGAAAACCCCAAATATTATTCCGATCAAAATGTTTAATATCTTCTGCACAATGGCACTATGTGACAAGGATTCTGTGTAAGTTTCATCAAATTCCATTCAGTGGTGTAGGAGGAGTTGCACATAAGAGATAGGGACCCCCTTAGGTCAATGACAAAGTCCATGTTTTTCTATGGGAAACCCCAAATATCATTCCGATCAAAATGTTAAATATTTCCTGCACAATGGCACTATGTGACAAGGATTCTGTGTAAGTTTAATTAAATTTCATTCAGTGGTGTAGGGGGGGTTGCAAATAAGAGAAAGACGGACGGACAGACAGACGGATGGACACCATGATCACTATATACCACCCGCTTTTCAAGCGGGGGTATAATAAGTTCACTAGTATACAGTTCAACATCTATTTTAAAAGAATATTAAAGAAGTTATTTTTATATATCCACAAAATGTATGCTTAGGTGGATAGATTTACTGGACAACATCATAATTATTTTTATATTAAAGTTTTTTCATGAACTTTATACCTTAGAATTTTATTCTCGCACAAATATTTTTTTAACAAGAAGAAAAAGATTATCAATATAAAGCCAATATTTATATTTTAGATTAATTATCATTCAGCTATATATATATATCTAAAAACTTTAACATCCAACTCACAAAAAACCTAATGAGCTTTTCCCAGGAACAAATAACCTGAAAAAGGGGAAATGGAATCTGAGAATATTTTCTAGTACATGTACTACTACCAAAATTATTCCATGGCATACATTTTAATCCCCTTGCCTAGATAAAATATTAACCTGTGTTCTGACCCCACCCATTGGCAAAGCTCTTATTTCATTTTTACCTTTTTTCCTAAGGAATTAAGATTATCTGTCAGATCTCTTAAATCACTGTCTTGGCTCTTTCTGTATGGTAGAGACATGGTATCCAAGGCTACTGCAAGTATTCCACTGGTATGGTAAGGTATTGACTGTAAAAATAGAAAATATGCTCCTAGGAAACAAAATGACAGAACATTTCAAATTAACTATTTTTACCAATTGGAACAGTAACTGGGCTACCCTGATAAAAGAGATGTAGGGTAAGAAAGAGGTTCAAACACAGACCAGCAAACAAACAAGAAAATATGTCTCAGCAAACTGATGTGTCGCTTGGCACTTACTGGTAAACACCAAATCCCCTCTTATCTAAGTTTACTCAAGCATAAAGTATTGACACAGCCCTAAAGAATTTTGCCAGTGAGATCTCTTCATGTTGTAACTGTGTACTGGGACCATACTGAGAGCGTTCACAGTGCTCCACCCACAGAGCTCCCTAGCTTGTCCCCGATGGCAGATAAGGGATGCTCTCTGGTTTGGATGGTCATATTACAGAAAGCATGACTGAGGTACATAGTGGGTAAGATGTTTGCAGCATGCCACGCCGCTTGCACAGTAAAGGCTCCTTTGTAAATGTCGATAAGAGTAGGAATGTTGTAGCTGCTGCAAAAGACTAAATTTCCAGCCCCTACCTTTCCCGTAGCATTCAAAATTCAAAGCACAGAATTGGCTCACAAATTTAGACTTTGTCATTTTTTTAGCTTGGTAAATGCACGTCATGTTGGACTTAATATTTTTCAGCACCAAATTAGCTAGGAAATTTGGACTTTATCATTTTTTTAGCTTGGAAAATGTGGGGAAAGTTGGACTTCAATATTTTTCCTCAATGATATGGGGATTTTTTAATTTCATTTTCTTCCAGGATAACATTAATAAGCAAAAATGGAAAATGGACATGTGAATATGATATCAGGTTTCAAAAAACTCAGTGGCACTTGTACAGATTTTACATGCAATCCTCCACTAAAAATGATCTAGCTATGAGCATTGATGAGATCAACTATCGCCTGGCTGGCAAAAAAAACAGACTAAGCAAGAAACAAAATTTTGACATCCCAAGAACCAAAATATCAGACTCCACGGAAAAAAATTCCAAGTCCTTGGAGAAAAATTCCACCATAACTTTCCAAGCTAAATTTCCATCACACGCATGGAAAAAAATTCTGTGGTTGCTTGAAATTCCGAGCTTATTTCCAACATAGTGCGGAGTATTAAGAATTTTCCAGCTTATTTTTCGACATAGCACGGAATATTCAGAAAATTCCAAGCTATTTTCCGACCCAGTGCGGAGTATTCGGACAAATTCCAAGCTATTTTCCGACCTAGGGCGAGTATTCTGACAAATCCCAAGCTATTTTCCGACCTACCGCGGAGTTTTCTGATTTTTCCGAGCTTAGCTTGAAATTTTTTTACAAATTCTGTGCTAATGTCGGAAAATTAGTCAGAAATGTGTACAATTTCCAACATAGCTCAGAAAGGTGTGTTTTTTCACATTGCGGAGTCCGAATACTCCGTGCTCATATTTTCCTTGCTAAAATGCGGAATCTCCAGCTACGGGAACATCCAATCAATCTAATGCAGTTATGACCATTGATGACCCACAATTCATGTCTAAATTAAAAACTACCTTCCTATTTCAAAACAGACTTGCAAACAATAGGTCAATTTTAAGTCAATCTGTAAAAAAGCAGATAAAGTTTATGTAAGTGTTTTTCACAAAAAGTCGTAAGTGTAAAATACACCATTAGTGCTGATGTTACAATGCATTTCCCTTTGATCTTCCTACACTTACAAAAAATTTTACACTTGCAACTTTTTGTGAAATCGACTCCTGTTCCTTTGACATTTGTGCTCGACTTTATTTTGTTATTTATTTTGATTTTGTACTCAAATTTGTGTAAACAATATTTAACTGGTTTAACGTTAACTAGAAAGTTTCTTGCACAAGATTGTAAATTCACTTTAGTAATTCTACAGTGTAGTAGTTAGTTACAGGGGTGTGATTAATAAGCTTACCTTATAATCTAGATAAGGAAAATGTACAAGAGGCCCAACCTTCTTCCACAGTGTAGAGGTTAGTGACAGGGGTGTAAATAATGAACTTAATGTGCTGCATCGACTAAAGGTTAATGCTGAATTCAATATCCTGTTCGCTCTATGGATAGGTGTCTGAAAAATAAATATTTTAATTAAAATTAAAGTTTTATTTCTATTTTGTAAATATGTAACAAGTCCATTTTCTGATGTTTTTATTATATGAAATATGTGTATTTAAAGTGATACAGATGCTTACACACAAATATTTACCAGTCAAGCATTGCATTGTCTCTATAATTTATATCCATCATTTTCATTCCTCTAATACTATCTGGGGCCTCATTTTCCAAATGGTTATGGTAGTTCATCTACTATTGATCATGTGGTCTGTCAACACTGAGATTGCTGGTTCAAGTCTCACTGCAGGAAGGGTGTACTCAACTCAAATCTTAATTGACAAGGATTGCCAGTTTTCCTGTTGCAGGTTGGGGGTTTTCTCTGGGTACTCCCGCTTTCTACCCAATAAAAACTGGACGCCATGAAATAGCTGAAAAATTGCTGAAAGTGGCGTTCAAACAAACAAACCAACAAACTAATACTATCTACATTCAAATCATACACTGTCAGGTACATTGGCTGGGGTTAATCCAAAGGTGAACAATGACTTTGAATCAAATTCATCCTTCAAGTACTCTAATAATGAAGCACCAAGTCCTCCAAATCCATCATATGTGTCCATTAAAATATGAAAACCCTGCAATATAAATTTATGATAGAGATATAGATGATTAGAGATATAAATGCAATTTCCAAAAAAAGAAAGTATTTTGTTAAAAAACACATGTTCAGATATTCTGAATCTTTAAGAAGATGAATTGTAATTGTGTTTTTTGCACCTTTTAAAAATTCATGATATATACATGTACATCAGTGCAGTCATGCATAAAATGGTATAAATATAATTACTCATTAATCTATTTAAAACACCTAATTACATGAATAGAATTTTGCATGTGTTTGATTAGTTTAAAAACTACTTTGGGTCATGTTAAATCACAACAGCACTAAAATTGCAATAAAACAGAGCTCCAGATAAGCTGCATATTTGCGTTATTACACAATTAAATTTTCATAAAACCCAATTATTTTTAATATCAAAGGTCTAAAACCCAATCAATTTTTAGAAACATGCTTAATTCACTCAATGAGCGCATAAAATTGTTCAGTGATTGCGTTAATTCATTCAAATAAATACACAAAGATGTGTAATTACGATCCCATTATTTCACAACATAACAACCGAGGTATTCCAAATGTAATGTCTATTTCATGCAGCATACGGTGCTCCAGGTATGGAGATTTATTTCACAAGAAGAGATGCATGTTCCCTGTTAAATATAAATACTTTTCTTCCAAAATCGTATTTATGGTTAGAACCAGTCTAGTATTTTGTTGTTGGCACCATGAGAGGTCATTATTCTTTTGGATGGCTTGTGCAAAAGTAACAGAATGGGCGAGACATTAAAATTTTGTATTAAAAATTTTTTCTTTCACGTAAAATTTCATATATAGGGCATTACACATATAATGCTAAATTACATAAAAATGGAGATAAAAGTATACGTGTCCACGGACATTTTTCGGGAATTTTACCTTAAAGTTTAAGAATGGTTTTTCTACTTTCATTTCAATGTTGTGGTCACATTGTACCACATTACACGCTTTAGGAAGTGCTTCCACTGTAAAGACATTGACTGGAAAAAAATATATTCTTGTTCTACAGTAATGCCATACCTCTCAAAATATCCAACTCTTAAGCAATAGCAGTTATAAGCAAAAGCAGAAACAAAAGAGAAAATTGGGACTATTTTTTCACCCTGCCATGTTTTGAATTCATTCCATGGAAATTCATTTCATGAATAGGATAATGACCCCATGATGAATAGAAGTGGAAGAAAAAGGGCTTCCATGACATCCACCAAGCCAAACAATACTATATCTATATACAACTATCTTACAACTAACACTAACAACATTGTCAAAAAACTGTTAGATGAAATGTTTCAGGCTAACAGCCCTGTCAAGGACAATTAATGAAATGTATTGAGAACTATTAATTAGCCTAAGAAATGTGTATGATCCAATGAATTACAGGTTATAGGTAAATAAAACTCGACATTCAGCAGTGCTAGCTTTGCCCTATAATCAATAAAAATTACAAAACGGACTTTGACCCAATTTTTTATTGTTAATTATTCATAACTTTGTGACAGAGCTGATCTGTAATAATTTTATTGGAGTGCACATATAGATTAGAAATGCTGGCTGTCCATTAATTATGAATAGACCTGTGTGCTCTCATTTAACTATTGTCTATAAGTAATCTTGACCTCAAGATAGTTTCCATTGTCAAAGGTACAATATTTTTGTTGTGTTATTTAAGATGTATGTCTTGGTCCAATGGAAGATCTATGCTCTCTGCACAATACATTCAAATGTTTCTGTAGTTGCTGCAAAACCACAAAAGGTTATCTACATGTATAAAACCATAGTGAAGTACATTTTTGTCAGCTTAAAAAAAACCCAATTCAATAAATTTTAGATGGGTAAAAAACCCAATTAACTTATTTTGGAGTGGGTAAAAAAAAGATAAAAGTGATGTATAAAAAAATACCCAATGAAATAAATCATATGATGGGTAAAAAACCCAATTAAGAAAATCTTATCTGGAGCTCTGAATAAAATATGCTATTTTTATCTTTTGCACACTGAAAAGAAAACGCAGCATTTGATAACACCAAATATTTTGAGGGAATAATTGTTGATTTCAAAATATGTTTTGGATCTGCATAAGGAGCATAAGCTGAACCATACTCGGAAAGCAGTTTTTATTTGTCAGTCAAAAAACCTCAACCAAATAACACCGAGACTGACTATAGTTTGTTATTTTGTCCAAATGTATCATGTTTGAAAATAATAATACCTGTAAACTGTCACATTCCTCTGTAAAGAAGTGAATCCTATCTTCTATTTCTGATCTTCTTTCATAGTTTGATAGTACTGAATTCCCACATCCATAAATGTCAAACTTGTCAATTTCACTGGAATAAATCAAAAGAAATATAAATCTGACATAACAATCAACAGGCCAATGATATAGCTTATAAACAAAGCAGGAATTGAACATTGTATTTGGCAAATAATTTGTGATGATACTGGAATTATTCTTTAAAATTATACACGAGAGATCAACAATTTCAACTGTATTTGGCAAATAAACAATCCATAAACCTTTAATATATGACAAAACTGGAATAATTCCTTAAAATTATACACCAGAGATCAACAATTTCCTTATTTGATGGCACCATGGGATTTTAAAATAATGTCAGAGCCAATGTCACTGGTTTACAATTCATAAAGGGTATACAAGTTAGGCCACACCAATTTAATTTCTTGTTCTTCGGAGTTTTGTCATTTTAAAATGGGGCGAGCGAGCGAAATAATAATAATATAATTTTAATATTATTATTTGAATTTTCAAAAAATCATAGGCGAACAGAAAAATTTGAGGCGAGTGATAACTTTTTTTATTTTTATTTTTTTCAAAATAAGAAAATGTAATTTCATCAATGTATATATTCGCAAAATTCAGTTTCATTGTGATTTTCTTTCAGAATTGGGCATACTATGCTTACCTGAAGTTTACCAAAGCATGTAAATGAATAAATGAATTATATTTTGTAATTATGGGTTCATCATTCAAATTATGTACAATCAATTGCACATTTTAAACAATTCAGTATTGTAGGTCATATACAACATACTACATATATGACTTTCAAAGCATTAGAGACAGCTGGAAGCAAAAGAATGCCTGTCACATCTTCATTTGCAAAATATATTTTTTTAGACCTTATTTAAAATGCACAACTGACTACACTGTACATCATTTATTGATGAAGATTTCTAGAGGAATGAATTTTAAAATGTCATAAAATAAGTTATATCCCATTCATTGTGTTTGCTGTAATGTTCCCATTTAGTGAGACTTTCCCTTTTGATGGAACAACCAAAGACAATCCAAAATTATAGATACATGGTGTCCAATGCAAGCCATTAGAAAACAGAGATATATATGAAAAATGACAATAAGACAACAACCAGATCAAACAGTTATATGCTGACCCTAAATAAAAATTACTTTAACTTTTCCACAAATAACACTGAACAACCATTACCAGTCATTTCATTTTCTTTTTTTTTTGGACATATCGCAACCCTTGCAACAATGTCAATAAATTTAATAAGCATTGTAATTTCTGTGGTCATTTTCTTTTATCTTGGTGGAGATAAACAGAAATCGAATGTGCTTCATTACGTATACTGAGGCTAAAAGTTAACCATGCTGTTGCAACCAAAAGTTTCAAAGTGTCAGTCGAATTAAGTTTTTTGGTCATCCATCTGGCAATCCTGCTCCAACATCCTATCTACTATAAATACAAATATTACTCATGAACTTTTATTTCATGTTTTTTATTTAAATGTTCCTGTATCCTCATTTTACGTTTATTATGTCGGCGCTAAGGTCGAAATGTTTGATTTTGACACATCTTTGAAAAAGCTGTGCCAACGCACCACCACTAAATAAATCGCCGTGTTTTGGACAACCATGACTTCCTTTATGACAAATATCCACACTACTAAAACGGTATGATTGTTTCTTTTCCTTTTTCTAAATACATCAATATTTTTGTTTGTGATGCAATAAAACAGCAGTTACATTAAGCGTTCACAAGATTACGATTTCAAAGAGTAAAATAAAAAAAATTCTGGATGACTTTTCCGGGAGCGGGGAGCAGAAATTTTTTTTTAATATTATTTTTTCTATTTCAATAAAATATGTGCGGTCGGGTCCATAGAACAAGAAATTTATTTGGTGTGGTCTTAACAGCATCAATATTGGAACAACAGCATTTTTGTTGATGGGGGTCAGATTGGATACAGAACATTTTCAGAAGACTGACAAGAAAATGGTTGGTAACATAAAATACATTTACCTGTCTTTTGTGTATTCAGATATGATGTGTGTTGACTTAGGATGTAAATAAACTTTAAGGAAATCCGACCAAACATTCACTGAATCATCAAGATCATAAAATTTTCTACCAAATATTTCATCCTCTTTTGTCTGTGATGAAACATAATCTAGAAATAATAATTTATATTAAACAAATATAAAAGAGAGTGATACATGTATACACAATATGTATACACAAATACACAAACTATGGAAGACAATTGTTGATGTCTGTAATACACTGAATCCCCCTGATTGATAGCTATGTAACAGCGGAGTACAGTTTCAAAATTTCACTAAAATTCTTTAATACAATAAATTACAAACCTTCAAGTTGGCAGTGTTGTCAAATTAAGTTTTAAGCACAATAATCTTAACTAGACAAAGTCGATCTAGCGATCACTGATACCCCCGCTTTTGTAAAAATGTTTTTCATGGACTTGACCTTGAAATTTGTCAAATTTCCCCCAAAATGGATAGGCTTCTTACCAACCTGATATATAACAATATCCCAAAGTTTCATTCAAATCACATGCAAACTTTTTGAGTTATTGTCCAGAAACAACTCTTTTGTAAAAATTTCTAACATTTTTCGTGGACTGCGACCTTGAAATTTGACGGATTTCCCCCCAAATAAATAGGCTTTTTACCAACCTGATATATAACAATATCCCCAAGTTTCATTCAAATCGGATGTAAACTTTTTGAATTATCATCCGGAAACCAAATGTGGACGGACTAACGGACGGATGGACATGAGGACTGTCGAGCGGGGGTACAATAAATTAATAATAATAAATTTCAGCTGTAACAAAAGACTGCAGAAATACTAAGTGTCCGATAGGCATTTAGGTGTTCTTATTAATATGGGGAAATTAAAATATTTATATACTTATAATTCTATTCATGCTGTAATTTATTTACTGTGGTTTCATTTTTATTCGTGGGGTACCAATTTTCGTGGGTGGGGACAAACCACGAAATTAAGAATTCAACGAACAATGATCTCAAGAAATCTATAATGACGGTAAGCTGACATGAGAAACTGCTATGAGACATTTGTTTGCATGGATAATGACGACAGATGTTCAGGATGCATCGTGATATTGATATGTTTTCAATAGATAATGACAATTTTGCATTATGAACAACTTTAGTGTGTTTATGACACTTAAAAGAAATAAAATTGATTAAATAAACATCGTTGTTTTTTTTTGCCTAATCCCGTCAGTAATGAACGTACTTCCTGTTGTGCCTTTTCGTTGTAAAGTGTTGATCTATATACAAGTATTAAAGTAACTTTCTTAATTGAAATAAAGATAAATAAAGCAATTTATTTTTTACACCTTTTATACTGATTTCCATCTTTGAAAACCACTAATTATATCATCAATTTTATTTTCAAACAAACAAACTTAATCTCTGCCCCAGGGAATGTACCACGAATTTACAATGAACTGTTTACTTAGATTGGTTTGAATAAAGTGACATTAATTGTGTTAATTATGTTTACGGCTACAAAACTAAATCTGTTTAATCTTTATTACTTTATGTTCCTTTGAAAACAAAACAG
This sequence comes from Limnoperna fortunei, assembly GCA_944474755.1. NCBI lineage: Eukaryota > Metazoa > Mollusca > Bivalvia > Mytilida > Modiolidae > Limnoperna > Limnoperna fortunei. Next base: position 64,050,229 of record OX104116.1, read on the forward strand.
TCATTACGCCGTTTTGGAGATAGGTAGCTAGATGTACACTATCACGGGATATATGGTATCGCGTGATTTTATTTAAGGCACTTGACTCAACGCACAGTCTTAAATTTGTGTTTACAAATGACATAAATGTTCTGCAAAAAACGTAACCCTTTTCATAAATTTATGTTCAGTGTGGGCTTTGCACAACGTCACAACAAAAAAAATAGGCTTCGTTTTGCATCGTCTTTATTAAACCGTCCCATTTCGTTTTAATGTTCGCCGCTCTTCAATAAAAGTAGCGTGAATTTCTATGAAATCCTGTGAGCAGTATTACAATTGTCACCTCTCGACAACGATTATATCTTGAAAATAATGTATTGGAAAATGTACAGACTAACATAGTATGAATAACGAAAATTTCTAAGCAATTCCCTCATTTTTCATTTTTGGAAATTTTTTTGTCCCGCGAAGCACGAATTTAAAAATCCCACGAAATGTCTTTTTTCCTGCAACCACGAAAATTGATACCCACGAAAATAAATGAAACCACAGTATATTAAGTGCTTTGATTGGATAAAAACACTTAAATGGCGTCTTCTCAGATAATTTATATATCGATATTTCCTCTGAGCGGACTACTTTCAGTATCCAATGTAAACAAGATGGCGTCCTCCTAGCGTATCGTCAGGGAGAAGGGGGCAATGTTTTCTCTGCCCAAATGATTTCCAATTAAATCTATCCAATTTAGCGTTTCATTTTGTTTTTTTTCCTATCAATATTCTACAGAACCGCGATTCCTTTGGTACTATGTTTTGCAAATCCCTACGCTTTCCGGCTTAGGTAAGTTTTGAGGTCTAGATGGGTTTCTGTAACTTTTTTTGCTGTTTTAAAAATCGCAGCGATTATTTCACAGAAATTTCGGACTTTATTTAGTTTGTGAGTGAGTCGCCGGAGTTTACACATTGATAATTTCCTAAAACCCAGTGTTTAATCCTATATTAAAAATTAAATAACATTCCAATTATAACCCAAATTATCATCAGCATTCTGACCAATGCACCGTTTATTAAATACATGAACCTATTAAACCTATACTATTCTCATATACAACAACTTGATTATATGATAATGGAAGAAAATTACCTCTGATCTTCTCCCTTTCAACATCTTCTTTGTCTACATTTCTTTGTTCCTTCAAAAATAAACATAAAATAAAATGGTTTTATCCATCATGATTATTTTTCCTTAATATTTTCTTGTCATTCAATCTTCAATTAAGTACTACATGTAATCAATTGTACATTTTATAAAGAACACATTTTTACAGAATTAAACCCTATTTACAGTTTATTTTGAACAATTAGGTTTACATCTTCACAATTTCAAAGAAATGCTTTCAGCAACAAATAATGTTTCAGACTGAAAAAACATTTCTCTCAATAAGATACTTGAAATGAACTGCATGGAAAACGTATATAAGAACCACATTAGCATATTACCTCTAAGTATGTTTCAATGAATATGGCACATTTTTATTAAATACCTCATTCTGAAGGTCTCTTAGATACTGATTTTTAGGTATAGATTCTGACTGATGCAGGTTGACATCTCCTCCCCTGTGTTGTAAATTGAAAAAAAGTTTACAAATTTTTTTAAGTCTCTGCATATACATGTGTACATACATGTACATGTAACGGTATACAAAACATACGGTGTGAAAGATTAAACACCTACACAAAAAAAGAAATTAAACTTAATAGAACTTTTTAAGCATGAAAAAAAAATGGTGAACAATTTGCAGAAATAGTAGTCTGGAAAACCTCTTATAGTTACTATCAAAGGTAAAATCCCAAGAGATGTGATCAAATTGTTCAAATTGTTTTCAAGCAGAAAAGATCTTAATTTATAAATAAATATAATAAAAGTAATCCACTATCTTTATGGAGAAGATTGTTTTAAGGCTCAGATGAATCATGATTAAGTGTGATACCATTGGTCGCAAACATCTGTAAAAACAAATGGCAGCAGTACTTTGATGCTTTAGATAAGCACTGTACATCTAATGGAATGTTTAAAGTCAAATAGGGTCAATACAGCTTGTTTTATAATTTATAATAAGAGCTTTAAACATAAAGATGAATAAAAATGTATTATCAAATGCTTTGTACCAAAGACACCAAGATACCTGGCAATGTTAAAAAGTATGTACTCTATATTTTTTGCATTATTCAAGCCGCTTGATCGTGTGCAACATAGTTCTTGTCACTGGTGAAAATACAGTTCTCAGTATTTGATTGGTTTAATAAAAACCATAATAATAAGAACTAATGGCGTATTGAAGTCATAAACGTAAAAAAACGGTTGGGAGAACTTCATTTCACAAATGTACTACAGTGAAACTTCTCTAAACCGGACCCTCCGAAAAATGGTTTCCCCTTCAAATCGGCCGTTCTAAAAAGTCCCGGCCATTACCCATTAAAGTTAATGTAAATTATTTTCACAAAACCGGCCACCTCTGAAACCGGACACCGGCCACTTTTCTTAAGTTTTGCTTTAATTAACCAAGTAAATTTCACCCCACTTTACCGGCCAGTTATGAAAATTACCTGTCATTAATCACTGAAGAAACAGGAAATCATTACATAATAGTTCACCTTTGGAGGCCTTAATTAGTGTAAAGTATTGTGTACACAAACAAGCACTAATCAGTAAGTTATTTTGATGACCATTCAAGAGTAATTTATGACATTTTAGTGTGATCTTTGTCCAAGCTAATAAATTATGGTTTGAAAATAAAAAATGATTAACATCAATTAAATGTCATTGAATATTATTGTTAAAAAAAATATACGATTCCGTCCGGTAAATCCGTCCACCTAAGCATAAATTTTGCGATTCGCTGTAACTTAACATAATTTCTTTGTTATTTGTTAATAAATCTTTAAAATAGATATAATTTGAACTGTATGCCTTGGAACTATATTTAACGAAAAACAACGCTAAACACCACGCAAATAAACGAAGCATGTGGCTTACGTGTGTTTACATCCTGTAAATCAGCTCATGAATATTAATGAGATGATTGTAAAAATCGAAACATGTGCTTGCTTCCTTTTGGTATATTTCTTACCACGGGACATAATTTTTCTTCAATTATACTAGTTGTATGATCATTATTTGATATTTAGCTAAAATTTGCACTGAAATTCGAAGATGTTCAGTCTTTTAGCAAACTGAAAACTACGCGTAATGTTCACTTGGAAGATACAGAAAATAACGTTACTGAAAGTGGGCTGGTTTACTGTAAAAGCGGAATCAACAAATTCGAGTGATCTATCTTTTTTTGTTACAAGTGAAAAATGCGGCGTTGCAATTTGAATTTTTTTTTTTAACTTCTCTCAAATGAAACATGCTATGATAACTTAACAATAAAGTAAAATTGATTAAGGACCTCGACTATGTACCCAATAGGGCGGTAACTGAAAATCACGGTAGATTTCACTAAACCGGCCACCTCTGTAAACCGGCCATTTTTCTCTGCCCAGTGGCGGCTGGTTTAAAGAAGTTTCACTGTACTTTTTTAAAATAGGAGAAACAGAATCTTACATAAGTACTCTTTGTTTATCGGATTTCTCCAATCTCCATAGTTAAATTATGGAAATTCATTTGGATTAGAGTTATCCAAAAATCCACTTCTATCAATGTAAGGTCTTATATATAAACACCCTTCAGTTATATTTTGACATGATTTTGGACCTACATCTGTTTTTTGTTGCTTTCAAAGTTCATATATATATCAATAAACTTTCAATATAATAACCCCCAAAAATTACAGTTAAAATTTACATTATAGATAAACTGAACAAATTTTTCTCATAGCTACATAGGCAAAGAAATTTATTATACAAATTTCAGTTAGGATAGTTCCATTAAACGTACATGACACATAGGGTTTACATATCAACAATCCTTACTGTATATATGCAAATATAGAATTTACTACTAGTACTATGGTAACTCTATTTTCTAAGTGCCTATTCTGTATACTAGTACAATCTAATTAAAATTAAAATCTTTCACAATAACAAAAAGGGGGGAGCTTGTGAAAGATTTTATTTTAATTAGATTGAATATTAGTACCATGTGAGTCTAAATGGAACATCCCTAAAGAAATCAACATTTCAGCTGCAAATCTTAAGTTGTTCATGACAACTTTATCACATGTATTCTGTACTAATTCCAACCAGTAGTAAAATAGTTTACTTTCATTAACACTTGGGTATATTAATCAACAGTCTAGTAGACAACACATTAGAATCATCTTGTTAAGATAAAGATGGGAAAAAAGTTGCTATTAATTCACATTTACCATTTAATTTCTTCTTGAGTGTTGTTATCATACAAGGAACCTTCCTGTTTCAAAGTTTGTAGACTTCCTTTAAGATCAAATAATACAAGTCTTGGTGTGTATGTGGTTTCTCCCTAAAATATTAAATACATGTATTCTAGAAAAT